>JAMFTS010006694.1:0-22592 GCA_028095005.1 Rhynchospora pubera
CGTATAGCAACCTTTATCAGGAATCAGCGTTAGACGATATTTATTGAACCTATCCTCATGTGGAGAAACTGAATCATCTCAAACTCAGAATCAAACACTTATGAAATAAATAATGACACGTAACACAATCCATATATTTATTTCATTGGGTCATGTCCTGTACTATGTTCCAGTAACATATACATATACAATTAAGTTAGTAACTTCTTACTTATGATTTGTAGAACTTAATCATCACTTAACTTGTATACTAGCCTTTTCTGATAATTAATGTCCCTTGTTAATTATCAAGACTATGGGACAGTTTTGATTTATTATTGTCATTTAATCATAAATGAACTACAGTGATCCGCAATTCAGATCCTCAACCTGAATGAACTGTCATAATAAAATCAGGAACAAATGATCAAATACCATCAATAACATAAACTAACATAATAGTCACCAACTGATTGGCATTTGGACATATCTCTAACATTTTTGTCTATTAAAATAATGTAAACAACTAAAGTAAAGTTTTTGGATTTTCAAATTGTATAAAAAGCGTCTTAGGGTTCAGGTTTCACCTTGGTTTGGACTCTAGAACACATAACTTATCACTTTCGTGCATCGAACGGTGTTTTTCAAGCGTTTACTTCTCTGTTCGGTTCGAACAAGGGTCTGTTCGATCCGAACAGAGGGTGAAAGTGTGTGGTTTTGACCTTTTATGATATTTTATGCTTTGTGCTAGGGTTTGTTGGCTAAATCTAGATTCACTAAACCTCAACTGTCGCTTGTTGGACTAGAAACTGGTTTAATCACAACCTAACCTAATTAACTTGATTGGTTCACAACTTTTGGTATAGAATTCAATCAACTTAAACTTGTTTGTTGGAGTTCATAAGGAATCTAGAGGTCTTTTGGACTTTTCTAAAAGTTACACTTTTGGTGCCAGTTTTTTGAAGAAATAGAAAATGCGGAATTCAAAAACGGTTTTCATGAATACGTATTACTTGGAAGCACCATTCCAGTCGAGGGGGTGCTTCCCTATTTCCTAAGAGAGCATGTTAAAACCAAAAATCTGCTCCTAAAAGTCCTGACCATCACCTGTACCTGTGATGAAAAAGTAATTTCCTTTAAGGAATTTTTTTAAACTATTACATTCTCTTTTACCGAACAGAATGGAAAATTTGGAAGAAACCCGTAGAGTATTAGAAGATAGTCTAACTAAAGACGGATTCGATGAAGCAATCATATATGAATTGAAAATTCGAGATCTAATCTCCCCTTTCGGATCTACAATTTATCCCAAATACTTTATCTAAATTATCTTGATTAACCTAACTTTAGAACTTAACTAAATGTGGCCATTCATCTAGAAGTTAATTAGACTTAACCAAGCAATTAAACAAACAATTATAATAGTTCTCAACAAAACAAATCAACAAAACATATCATAACATAACGAGTCAAATCACAACATCCAAACCTAAGTTACTACCTTATCCCTAAGACTACATAAATTTAGCCTAACATAGTACTAAACACACAACCAAATAACATAGAAATAACAATATACAAGCCCATTGAAAATAGAGAAGAAAACATAGAAGAATAAACCGAATACTCTTTTATGCTTTCGAACTACGATCTCTAGCAGTGGTGTGTTGCAAGATGGTTATCAAACTCGTCTCCTTGCTGCCGTCGCTTCAAAGAACCAAGCTTTGATGATCTCCCATGGTGGAAGAGAGAAAAACACCTATGAAAGTGGAATTTTTGTGGTATGAAAGGTTGAATTCCTTTCCTTCAGGCCTAGAGGTGTATATATGGATGTCCCAGGTCGCAAAGATGGAAGGCTAGGGCACTAGGGCGCAAGAAATTACTATTTCCATCAGTTTCCATGTAAGAAATAATGCCCTATGTGATATGGCGGCAACCTGGTCGGACCGAACGGATGGTCAGCCGAACCGAACAGGGAGAGAGAGAAGACAGCTGCACAAGTCTGCTGTTATGATGTCCAGTCGGATCGAACAGGCTTGTGGTCGGGTCGACCAGGAGAGAGAAAATGACGCCTGGCTGCCATAGGTTTGGGTCGGATCGAACAGATGATTGTTCGGGTCGAACAGGAGAGAGAAAAGAGCCTCCAATGTTAGGAATGAGTCATCTAGCGTGCGTGCTATGTCGGGAATCCATCTATATGCTCCAAAATCATCAGAAATCATCAAAGTCCTGTAAAATGAGAGAAGAAACGACGGTAGAGCCAATTCCTTGGAAATCATAGCAATTTATTGAATAATTCAATGGTCTTGAGTGTTATTTGAGTGCCAAGTACGGTCCAAATGCCTACAAATAGTAATGATATCAATGGTAAATCTAGAGACGACACCTATAACTTCTGCGATACATATGGTTACTATCTTCACGATGTTTTACCCAATTCTGATTTCGTCTTGCGCTTGTTATGTTATAATTAATATTATTAATTAATTAATATGTGGCCTATATAATTTAATCTAAACCATTCATTATAAAAGGGTGCATTGGATTTTGATGGAAAATCCAATGGACCAGATTCACTGAATTTAGATCCCTTCAATTGCCTTGGTTATATATACTTGTTCTGTCATAAAAAAAGGCACCCTTTCCCTTTAATTTCGGCCATTAAGAAAATTAGACAGAAATAAAAAAAAACGCTATTCTGCCATCATTAAGGACCAAGGAAAATTGGAGAAGATCGATTTTCCGCCTTACGATGTCGTCTCTCCAATCCTGTAAGTTCTAACTTATGAATCTATTTAATTTTATATGAATTACGTTGATTCTAGGATGTTAATTAGAAATATTATTATGAATTAATATTTTTTACGTCTATCATTTGGTATCGGAGCTTCAAAACACGCCACAAATTCTGCTTGCATAGTGGAAGATGCAACTAAGGACTGTTTGGCACTCTTCCATGAAACTGAATTGATAACGACCAAATATTAAAAGTAAAAATAATATGAAAATAAATTATATATATCATAGTACCGTTGGGTTACTTGGTATATATAATACAAAGTCATATTTTGAATACATTATCATATACAAAACTATAATACTTACGGTTTATAGAAATAATAATAATAATAATAATAATAATAATAATAATAATAATTATTATTATTATCATTATTATTATCATTCTATGATAATTTATTAAGTTTGATATCACACGTGAATGGGAAAGAAAAATAAAGCCCAATTAGGTTTGATATCATACATACCAAATACAGTGCGTAAAGGAAAAATGGAATTCAATTTAACCGTGGGACCACGGAAGGGCGCATCAGCGGACACATACAAAGAAATGAAAGTAATGTACGGATTATTTACAAACTAGACAACATAGTACTGGTGCTTACTTTATCCAAGCCATACAAGGGACTTATCTAAGACTATGATTGGGTTGGATAGAAAATCTGTTCAAACCCCTTTGTACCTAATCCATGTCATAGATTAAGAACCACATGCGACACGCCACTTTCTCTTCCTTCTTTTCCCAAAAGTACTTGCCCATATGGTACAAAGAATTGTATAAGAAGATGAAAAATAAGCATCTCCAAAAGTGCGTACCCAGAGAGGAAATTATGGCTAATTAATTTTATAAAAACAGATTCGAAAATTACTGATTTAAATACCAATTTAAATACGAAAAAATACTATTAAATTCAGTAATTGAATCTGAAAAAATTAGTTATTTTATATGAAATTACATACCGCTCCGATACCAAATGATAAATGTCTATTGTATAAAATTAGTTTATTTTATATGAAATTACGTACCGCTCCGATACCAAATTATTTTTATATAAAAATTAGTTACTTTAATTGTGACTGCCATTTTATTAAAGGGAACTATGTTTTACATTATGTCTATTGTATTACTTATGTTTACATTTAATAAATTATAAATGTCAATTTTACCAACTTTAATTGTCAAGTATAATTTATTAGATTGAATTTTTAATTATGTTCAATTTATTTCTGCCCAACGGTGATATGAATTGATTTTAGTGGATCAACTATCAAACCTGAAATATTAATTGCCGTTTTATTATTCAGATAAGTTAATTATTAGTCCCCTAATTATAGTTGATCTAATTTATTTAATTTTATATGTCTGTGGATTTTAGTTAATAGTAAGTATTTTATTTGTCATGATGAATTTGCAGCATTGAGCAATATTAGTACCCAAATGTCTGGAATACCATTGTTGAATGGAACTAAATTTTCAACTTGGAAAGAGCAACTCGAAATCTGTCTTGGTGTTCTTGAAATGGACCAAGCATTACGTATGGATAAACCTGAAAAACCAAAGGATGATGCTGCAGATGAAGCAAAAACTGCTTATGCCAAAATGGGAGCGTTCTAATCACATGTCTCTCATGATTATGAAAAGCGCCATTTCTTTGGCGATTCGGGGAGGCATTCCTGAAAAGAATGTTGCTGGTGAACTGTTTACTGCTAAAGAATTTTTAGCCTCTGTTGAGGAGCAGTTTAAGAGTACATCAAAGGCTAATGCAAGTGCTCTCATAATGAAAATGCTCACTACCAAGTATAATGGGACTCAGCGGTGTACGTGAACATATCGTGAACATTTGATTATTTCTTTCTCATTTGATTATAGTAATTTTGGCACTTTGATTATGCGGGAAAGAAAGTTTACAAATTTATTTGCTTTATTCATATATAAACCGTAATTATTTTAGTATGATTTTGTATATGATAATTATTATATAATATGATTTTATATTATATATATTAGCGGCCCAACGGAAGTTTATTATATATAATTTATTGTCATATATTTTTTCTTTTAATATCTGGTCGTTATCAATTTGAAAAACTTAATTGATAATACCATTTTATTAAAGAAAACTATATTTTACATTATGTCTATTGTATACGTTTATGTTTTACATTAAATAAATTAATTGTCAAGTATAATTTATTAAATGAATTTCATCTTATGCTTTCAATTTATTTCTGCCCAACGGTGATATGAATTGATTTTAGTTGATCAACTATTAAACCTGAAATTTATTTCTGCCCCTAATTATAGTTGATCTAATTTATTTAATTTTATATGTCTGTGGATTTTAGTTAATAGTAAGCATTTTATTTGTCATGATGAATTTGCAGCATTGAACAATATTAGTACCCATATGTCTGGAATACCATTATTGAATGGAACTAATTTTTCAACTTGGAAAGAGCAACTCGAAATCTGTCTTGGTGTTCTTGAAATGAACCAAGCATTACGTATGGATAAACCTGAGAAGGATGATGCTGCAGATGAAGCAAAAACTGCTTATGCAAATGGGAGCGTTCTAATCGCATGTCTCTCATGATTATGAAAAGCACCATTTCTTTGGCGATTCGGGGAGGCATTCCTGAAAAGAATATTGCTGGTGAACTTTTTACTGCTAAAGAATTTTTAGCCTCTGTTGAGGAGCAGTTTAAGAGTACATCAAAGGCTAATGCAAGTGCTCTCATAATGAAAATGCTCACTACCAAGTATAATGGGACTAGCGGTGTACGTGAACATATCATGATGATGAATGATATGGCCGCAAAATTAAATGCATGGACATGGCATTTCTGAGGGATTTTTGGTTCATTTCATTATGACTTCTCTTCCTGCTCAGTTTGGTCCTTTCAAGATCAATTACAACACGCAGAAAAAGAAGTGGAAAATGAGCGAATTGATTGCCATGTGTGTTGAAGAAGAAGAAAGGCTTAAGACTGAAAAACCTGACTTTGCACATGCTGCCATTGAAAGTCCAAAACAGAAAAAGAACAATGGTAAAGGAAAGAATAAGAATGATGATGGTCTTGGTGTTAACAAAGCAAGTACATATGGTACAAAACGTATTTTTAAGTGCAATCACTGCAAGAAAAACCTGGACACGTAAGGAAGGAGTGTACCAAGTTCAGAGCGTGGCTTGCCAAGAAAGGTAATGATTTTAATTATATGATTTGTGAGTCTCTTTTAATTGATGTTCCCTTAAATACGTGGTGGGTTGACACTGGTGCCTCTGTGCACATTACGAACTCATAGCAGGGATTCCTTTCCGTAAGGATGCTGGAAAAGGGAAAAAGGAAGCTTAAAGTAGCCAATGGATTAGAGGCTGAAGTGGAGGCCGTAGGAACTCTTCGTTTAGTCTTGAAGAGTGGCTTTATTCTCTATTTGCATGATGTAGTTTATATTCCTAGTGTGATTAGGAATTTAATTTTTGTTTCTAGACATGATGCGTGTGGTTTTATGTTTCAATTTGGAAATAATGAGTTGAGACTATATCATAACTCTAAGTTTGTTGGTTCTGGATTATTATGTGATAATCTATATAAATTATGTTTGGATTCTTCCTTTTCTGATTCTTTATTATCCCTGAATGTTAATTATGTTGATCACAAACGTGGCACAAAGAGAAATCGTGATGTTGGATATTCTTCCAAATTATGGCATCGTAGATTGAGTCATATTTCAAGAGATAGAATGTAACGTCTCCTTAAAAATGAAATTCTCCCAACATTAGATTTTTCTGATTTTGAAAATTGTGTTGAATGTGTTAAGGGAAAATTTGTTAAGGGAAATAAGAAAGGAGCCACTCAAAGTGGGGGACTATTGAAAATTAATTCACACCGATATATGCGGTCCTTTTCCCACTCCGAGTCTCAACGGACACAAATCATTCATTATTTTTATTGATGATTACTCACGCTATGCTTATGTGTTCTTAATTTCTGAAAAATCTGAGGCACTAGACAATTTTAAGATTTTTAAGGCTGAAGTTGAAAATCAGCATAATCTTAAAATTAAAGTAGTGCGATCAGATAGAGGCGGTGAGTATTATGGTAGGCACACTGACTTAGGTCAAAGTCCAGGTCCATTTGCTTTGTTTCTTCAAGAAAGTGGTATTATTCATCAATTCTCTATGCCGGGTGATCCTCGGCAAAATGGAGTGGCTGAAAGGCGTAATCGTACATTAATGGATATGGTACGAAGTATGATATGCAATACCACTTTACCAGAATTTTGTGGTCCGAGGCTTTAAAAACAGCCACACATGTTCTCAATCGAGTTCCTAGTAAATCTGTTCCAACAACACCTTATGAATTGTGGACTGGAAGAAAATCGCAACTAGGATACTTACGTGTGTGGGGCTGTCCTGCTGAAGCAAAAGTCTACAATCCACAAATTAAGAAACTAGATTCCAAAACCGTCAGTTGTTCTTTCATAGGTTATCCAGAAAGATCCAAATGTTTTAGATTTTATTGTCTCTCGCATACCACTAGAATTGTTGAGACAAGACATGCAGTATTTTTTGAAAATGGCAACATTAGTGGGAGTAATGAAAAAACGAACTATAAACCTCGATGAAGAAGATCGAATTTATGTTCCAACTTCGGTCATTTCAGAGGCTACAAGTTCTGTTTTCTCCACAAGAACCTTTACGCAAGTCGCAAAGAGAACGAAAATCTGCAAACCTGATGATTATATTGTATACCTTACGGAAGAAGGTGGCGATATAGGTCATGGAGATGATCCTATCTCCTTCAAGGACGCCATGAAAAGTGTAAGTCATCTCAGTGGATGGAAGCCATGAATGATGAGATGAACTCAATGCAACAAAATGATGTTTGGGATCTTGTTGAGTTACCTAAAGGTGTTAAACCCGTAGGATGCAAATGGGTTTTACAAAACTAAAACTAATTCTCATGGTAACATCGAAAGATACAAGGCCCGACTGGTTGCTAAAGGCTTTACGCAACAAGAAGGTATACATTATGATAATACTTTTTCTCCTGTCTCAAAGAAAGATTCATTAAGAATTGTTTTAGCACTTGTAGCCCATTATGATCTCGAGTTGCATCAAATGGACGTGAAAACTGCATTCCTTAATGGTGACTTGCATGAAAAAATTTTCATGAAACAATTTGAAGGTTTTGTTGTCAAAGGCAAGGAACATATGTGCTGTCGGTTGAAACGATCAATTTATGGGTTAAAGCAAGCTTCAAGGCAGTGGTATCTCAAGTTTGATGAGGTCATAACAGAATTTGGATTTCAAGAAAACACTTTTGATCAATGCATATATCTCAAGGTTAGTGGGAGCAGATTTATCATTCTTGTTTTGTATGTGGATGACATTTTGTTAGCAAGCAGTGATTTAGACATGTTGTACGAGACAAACGTTTTCTTTCAAAGAAATTTGAAATGAAGGATCTTGGTGAAGCCTCTTATGTCATAGGCATTGAAATCCACCGTGATCGGTCTCGTGGTCTCTTAGGTTTATCACAAAAGGCATATATCGAGAAAATGCTTAAGCGCTATAACATGCAAAATTGTTCTCCAAGTGTTGCTCTCATTTTCAAAGGTGACAAATTCAGCAAGGCTCAATGTCCCAAAACTGAATCAGAACGTAAGAAAATGGAAAAGAATGAGTATGCTTCGGTTGTTGGAAGCTTAATGTATGCTCAAGTTTGCACACGTCTTGATATTGCGTTTGTAGTTGGCATGCTTGGCCGATATCAATCAAATCCAGGATTGGATCATTGGCGAGCTGCTAAGAAAGTCTTACGCTATTTGCAAGGGACTAAAGACTACATGCTTATTTACCGAAAGTCCGATAACCTTGAGGTCATTGGTTATTCCGATTCGGATTTTGCTGGATGTGTAGACACGAAGAAATCCACATCAGGATACATATTCATGCTTGCAGGGGACCAATTTCATGGAAGAGTGCCAAACAGTCCCTAGTTACATCTTCCACTATGCAAGCAGAATTTGTGGCGTGTTTTGAAGCTACTGGTCAAGCAGTTTGGTTGAAGAATTTCATACCTGAACTTCAAGTAATTGAGAGTATTGCAAGACCACTCACGCTATTTTGTGATAATGAGGCTGCTGTTTTCTTCTCTAAAAACAACAAGTCCAGCGGTGCTACTAAATGGATTGACATCAAATATCTTGTTGTTAGAAGAAAAATTAAGGATAATGTTATTATCATACAACACATCAATACAAAAGCTATGTTAGCTGATTCTCTAACAAAAGCACTACCACCTACTCTTTTCAAAGAGCATGTAGCTGGCATGGGTTTGGTTAGTGACTTGTGATGTTGTAATGAACAATAATGTATTAATTAAGTTATATATTGAAGCTTCATTTATGTATTGACTGAATTTATATAGTTTGCTTATTTCTTATGTTTGCGCATTAATGTAATTTATATAAGCAAATATACTTATGTGGATCGAGTGAATTTAATTAACCATATGTTGGAAAGAATACCACTTCTATAATTAATAGAGATCAAATAACAAGAATAGTTGTTTTGATTATATTAGTTTAGTTTGGTATTTCTAACTGAACAAGGTTTAAATTGTTTATCGGTCAATTATGAATTTATGTTTCATTATGATATTTTATAGGCCAAGTGGGAGAATGTTATAATTAATATTATTAATTAATTAATATGTGGCCTATATAATTTAATCTGAACCATTCATTCTAAAAGGGTGCATTGGATTTTGATGGAAAATACAATGGACCAGATTCACTGAATTTAGATCCCTTCAATTGCCTTGGTTATATATACTTGTTCTGTCATAAAAAAAGGCACCCTTTCTCTTTAATTTCGGCCATTAAGAAAATTAGACAGAAATAAAAAAACGCCATTCTGCCATCATTAAGGACCAAGGAAAATTGGAGAAGATCGATTTTCCGCCTTACGATGTCGTCTCTCCAATCCTGTAAGTCTAACTTATGAATCTATTTAATTTTATATGAATTGCGTTGATTCTAGGATGTTAATTAGAAATGTTATTATGAATTAATATTTTTTACGTCTATCATTTGGTATCGGAGCTTCAAAACACGCCACAAATTCTGGTTGAATTAATCTTGTTTTTGCTGAGAGTTGCTTTTTGTGCTGCATATTGTATACTATACAAAATAAATCAATTAAGAAAATGTTGATCATAGGATTTGAAGTATTAAAGAAAGTGTCTCAACTATTTACAACAAATTTTATGTTACAACAAAATGTTGATCAGTATTTTATAATTCCTTGTGGCGTGTTGTAAAAGAAAATAGTTGTGTTTATTTTTTAATAGAGGATTGATTATATTGATTATTGTGATTTTATTTTCTTTTATAAAATGTATGAAAACACAACAGGTAATTTTGAAGCGCAGAGTCGCAGACCCAAGTTACTATATAGCTAATTTTCATAAATAGACAGAAGAAATTAACCAGAAATGTGGCTCATTTAGAAAATCAAGTTTCTTTTGAATAGGTCCATGGTTCCGTTTGTGTATTGAGAGCCGTTGATTTCCAGAGAGATCTGCATAAATTAAATTAATAATATACGAACCTCGATGCACATAAAATTTTGTGGGTATCTATCAGAAAACCTTATGGCTCCGTTTGGATGCGTTGAGAATAAGGTAGGAAGAAGGAAGAAGGGAAAAAATTTATTGGGAAGGGGTAAATTTATTGGGAAGTGTGTAACTTTTGTGAAGAATTTGGATGGTTAGAAATAAATTTATTGGTAAAAAGTGATTATTCCTTATTCCTTATTCCGGAAAAAAGCCATCCAAACGGAGCCTATGATATGTTGTTTTTGAATAAACGCTCTCCTGGAAATCACGACCAATACAAATTCTACGAAAATTAAGAAGAAACTAAGCTGCCAGTGCACGAAATTATCACTGAGACCACCTTCGTCTGCTCTTTATTTTCGTATTGTTCCTTTGATGGTGAATGCGAAATTGCCAATTTCATTACGAGATATGGTAGTTGACTGGTTGTTCTCCCGAAATTTTAAAAATAGTATTAAATTAATATAATATATTAAAAATAATATCAATATAATAAGTTTAATATAAATAGTATCACGAGATCGGAATCCTGGATTCCGATCTAAGCTTTGATCGGATTCTGAGTTTCCGATCTAAGCTTAGATCGGAATCTCGAATCCGAGATTCCGATCTTAGCTTTTTAATTTCTTTATATATTATTTATTTATTTATTTATTTATTTAATTTATTAATTAGTTAAATAATTAGAAAAATAGAAAATATATTGTAAAAATATTGAAAAAATATGGAAAAAATCAGGAATAATTAAAATAAATTTTATATGTAATTTAGTATTTTTTGGGAAAATTAAATTTTTTTCCTTTTATTAGTTTATTAATTAATTAATTAATTAGAAAAATAGATAATATATTCTAAAAATATTGAAAAAATATAAAAAAATCAGGAATAATTAAAAAAATTTTATATGTAATTTAGTATTTTTTTTGGAAAATTAAATTTATTTTCCTTTTAATTAATTTATTTAATTAAATATAAATGTAATTAATTTATTTAATTAAAAAATGAATAATTAAGTATAAATTTTTAATTAATTTAAACAACCATTTGATATGCGTCCCGGATGTCGTCCTCTGTATATATTATTTTCATATTATATATTAAACAATCATATCGAGTCTCATGATCAAGGAAGCACTTTCTGGATTGCGTTAGAAAGGAATCACACGAGATTGATGTTTTACTGATACGGAGAAGAAAGACTAAATTCACTTGATTTACTGCATTTCTCTTTTTAATGATTAATTTATGATTTTAAAAATATTTTTAGTAGTTTAGAGTGGTTTTTAGGATTGCAAACTTTCAAAGTGGATTTTGGAGGTCCAGAGAGCGTTTTTATGGGTCCGAAAATGGTCGCTACGGGGTTTCACCCCTATAAAATGCGTAGATCTCGTCGCCAGCTTTCCGGAATGTCCTCGATCGCCCCAAACGGACCTTCCTATCAAAAGTTAAGCCTGTTTAAAGTTTTAATGTTCAAATTATGCCTTTGTATCCCTGCAAATGCAGAAAGAATTAATAAAACTTTGAACATTCTGAAAAGATTATTGTTGCGGCTTTTTCGTCATTCCCCTCGAAGAATGGAATTTGGGCTTCCTCGAGAAATGGGAACATAGCCTTAGATTCACCCCCCTTAAGGTTCGATCTCCGTTCGAGTATCTCTTAGCGACAAGAGAACCAAAACGTGAGTCGCTTCTTAAAGAGGTTTGTTGATTTCGTGGGTCCTTTCTTTCCAGTAGGCGCAAGCCCCTACTGTTAATTACCCCGTGATCGCTCACGAGAACCTCTGATTAAGGGATCTGAAGAATTATATATAAAGGCTAGGGAAATCGTTGGTTTTATGTTTATTTCTTTTGGTTTAGACTGGACTCGATTGGTGTACCAAACCTAATTAACGGGACACAATTGAGGACACTTGGATGATTTTGTTATTTGAGACAGACTTGATTTTGGTTTTGACGTCGGGGCGTTATTTTCGGTCCTTAGGCTATTTTGGGCCTTTGGAGGATTTGGATTTGGATTTGGATTTTCAAGGCTATTTTAGGCCTTGGATTTGGTTTGAGTTTCAAGGTTATTTTGGACCTCGGGATTTGGTTTGGATTTCAAGACTATTTTAGGTCTTGGATTTGGATTTGGTTTTCTAGGCTATTTTGGGCCTTGGCATTTAGTTTGGATTTCAAGACTATTTTGGGTCTCGGGTTTGATTTGAGGTTTCAAGGCTATTTTGGGCCTGGGGTTTTGATTTGATTTTCAAGACTATTTTGGGTCTTGGATTTGATTTGGATTTCTAGGCTATTTTGGGCCTTTGGATTTGGACTGGGATTTCAAGACTATTTTGGGTCTTAGATTTGAATTTGGTTTTCTATGCTATTTTGGGCCTTTGGATTTGGATTTGGTTTTCTAGGCTATTTTGGGCCTTTGGAATTTGGATTTGGTTTTCTCGGGGGTTACTTTGAACCATTTATGAGACTTTCTGATTTTTGAATCGCTTAGAGTCAACTTCGTTTTGCTGAAGAGATTTCGTACTTTAAGTGGAGAGGTTTCGGTTTTGTCTTTGGGTTTCGTGTTTGGACTTTTAATTTCTTGAGTTTCTCTTTGGGTTTTACCATTTTCACAATTTCATTTTATTTTTATTTTTAATTTTAGACTTTTGAAATATCTTTTTATATTTTTAATTATGTTTATTTTTGAAAATATTTATTATTTAATATATTCTCTTTAAATTCTCAATATTTATTTTTGAAAATTTATTGAAATAATTTAATTGAGTTTTGATATCATTTTGGAATTTTACAAATTAATTTAACATCATTTTTGAATTTTATAAAATCTATTTAATATTGAAAAATACTTCAAAAATAGAAAAGACCAATAATTTGACAGATTTTTATATCAAAATATTAGTGAATTTGGTTTATTTGGATTTTTAGAATTTTATGGATATTTTATTTGAATTTTTCTGAGTTTCCTACTATTTTTAACGAATTTTTGAAGTTTCTGCTTATTTGGAAATTCCTGATTGGTCCACGTCAGCAGAGAAGCTGATTTGGCTGCTGATTGGCTTTGACTGGGCTTGATTTGGCGCTGACGTGGCAGCTGACGTGGCAAGGCGCGGATTGAGGTTTGAACGAGCGTTGACTGTCTTCAGTTAGATCGTGTAGCGGGTCTTCGCCATGTCAGTGATCCGCTACAAACTTCCTGGTCACAGAGGATCGTTTGTGGCCACGGATCTTTCTTCTTCAGAATCCGACAGAGCTTGGCTCTTTGCAGTTTGGCCCCTGGTTCTTCTCCGACGAAATTACGCCTTTCAGACCACCATTTGGTCAAGGCTGGGTTCGTTGGAATCGTGAGCTTGAGTAGAACACTCCGATGCCATCAATTTGGAAAATAGAGGCTCGTTCTGCCTCGTAGCATCTAAGAAATTTCGAGCTGCCATTAATGGCGTTCAAAGCTTCTTGCTCCATTTCCTTTGCCAGGGAGAGGTTTCCTGCATCCATTGAGGTGCCTTGAGGGTTTTATGTGTTTAATTGAGTTTTAAAAGACTGGAACATGGCAATTTTGAACTGAGGCATTTCGGCTCCCATTTGAGCAAAACTGAGTTTGTATGGTGAGGCCTTCAGGAGTTCTTTGGTACCATAAACTTCTTGATTAGCTTCGGGGGGGGGGGTTAATTTAAACTTATTTGACCCATCAATTTGATTTAATACATCGTAATTTGGTATAAGAGGTGTTGAGGCAGAATCACAAGTTTGCACATTTTATCTCAATTCTCAAACTTACAAGGTAAGTGCACTTACAGCAAATAGTTTGACTTAATACCCAATTTAGGTCCAATTAAACATGTTTTATGTGTCCAAGTCAGCATAGAGAGTAAGAGCAAGTCAATTGCCATTTGTCATAGTTTGTCATTTTTAAATTTTGAGCATTTTTGTCACTGTTTTAAATGGATTTGAGTTTGAGTTGCTCAATTACTGGAATATGAGTTGCAAGTAACAAAGAGATGCGAATTTGAGGCTTTGTTCATGTCTTTATGCAGATGAGACCTTATATTTTATCATTTTGTTTGCTGGCCAGATTTTATATTATGCATATATTTTTTATTTGATGATAACAATATAAGGCATGCCTATGAAAATGCTGAATCTACATTATTTATGCGTTTGTGTCCTAGCTTTTATCCTAATTACACACATAAAGGGGCTGGTTGGAATTTGACATGACTTCACATTTTTGTGTTATTTTTGAATCATTTATGACTTGAACATGACTAGGCCAGAGCCAGTGCTCTGGACATATGCCAAGTCAAGTTGATACTGCCATGAGAGACTAAAGCTGGGCTAAAGACCTCTACATGGCAGCCATGGTGCCCTCTACATTGGACTTGAGAGTACTCCATGAAGCGAAGAGCTGGCTCTAAACCTTCATGAAGCACCTTTCTTTGACTCACTTCATGGCCCATGACTGGAGCTGTGCTCTAGACCATAGCTCATGGTGATTACATTTACATGGCTCAAGCACACCATTGATTGGTGGCTGAGCTAAAGAAGAGAGATAACAAAACGCAAAACAATGGATTGACACTTCAGATTGATTTATTTGATCTGGAAACAGAGGATTACACACTTGCTTTACTCAATTTCCCTCTTCCTCCCTTTTACAAAGTGCTCGATGAAATGCCCCTTACTAATTTCCTCTATTTATGCTTAATTTCAGTAATTGCGCTATAGCCTAACCTAGCCCCCTTCTTTCTCTCTGCTCCCCTCTTCTTTTTTTTTGTGCCTCGAATTGGGGTGCTTATATAGGCTTGGGAATTAGGGCTGTGGTTTGAAGCCGTAGCCATCTCCATCGCCTAATCTTGATCCAACGGCTCACCTCCAGCTGCGCTAGGGCTCTGGTTTCGCGAAACCGTAGGCGACGTTGCTGGTTTCGCGTTGGTGGTGCTGGAGGAGCCACGTCGCCTCTGCTCTCGCTTTTACCCCGGCGTGCACGCGGTGAAAGTCGCGATTTACTTTCTGTTCTTTTCACCTGATGAAGAGGCGACCCTTACAAGTGGGCCCAGCATGGGTGTTTAATGAGACAGAGGGAGATGCGTGGAATGGTTTCACCGTGAGCCAATCAAGCATTCCAAACTCATATTGCTTTCGGTTCATGAGCCAAGCGCACCTAAGATCAAATGGAGATGGTAACTTCATCAGGGGAGGCAGCGACATTTTTGGTCCCCCTGGGATCCGCTGCAATGGTATGCACGCGCCAAACATTTCGATTTTTCTGGAATTTCCATTTGATTTTCATAATTTCCCTTTATTTCTTTAAGGTCAAACCAAAATAAATTAATTTGGGGTCTTCCCTTGAGTATCTTCCATGAAATTTTATGGGTAGGCTTAGAAAAATATGAGGAATTTAATGGTTCAACTGGTTTTGGTAAATTCCTCATAGATTTATTTGGTAATTTTATGGACTTTTTGGGTTTCTTTGTAATGTTTGGGATTTGTGTGGGTATTTTTGGAATTTTAAAATTATGATAAATCATCATAATTCTCAAGGAATTTTTTAGTATTTTT
Source organism: Rhynchospora pubera (assembly GCA_028095005.1). Lineage (NCBI taxonomy): Eukaryota > Viridiplantae > Streptophyta > Magnoliopsida > Poales > Cyperaceae > Rhynchospora > Rhynchospora pubera. The sequence continues at coordinate 15,960 of JAMFTS010006694.1, forward strand.
TTGTGATTTTTGGAGTTTGTTTAGTATTTTTTGGTAACTTGGTTTTGAATTTTGGCTGTTTGACTTCTGGCTTTCGCAATTTGGTTTTGTCTTGAAGTTGTATTTTGTACTTTGGTTTTCAGGGCTTAATTTTTTAGGGTCAACAAATGCCCCCCACCAAATTACGTTGTGAGGATCTTGGCAGAACGACGTGTTTTGGTGGCCCCTTCTTGACCCTTGCTCTTTGTCATGGTTTGACTTCACTTTGTAGTTCCTTAGGTTATCTCTTATCCCTTTGATTTGTATCTGATTTTGGTTGACCTTTTGCTCTTGCCCCAATTTGATTATTATTGATCCTTGTCCTGTTTGACTGCCCCGGTGTGGGCATTTATTTCAGTGTTGATATCCTCCAGTGTCTTATTTAAAGTTCAAGACACAAACTTTTGTCCATCCTTTTGTTTTGGTGAGATGAACAGGCACCTAGTACTTTGTTTAAAGTACAAAGTACAAACTTTTGGGTAATTTCACTTTTCCGTGTATTAAGAAACCACACAGGCTTCCTCAACACGGCTATCCTTTTCTTGATTGGTGTGATAGGTCTCCGCCTTGTGTCTTAATTTATAGTTCAAGACACGGAACTTTTGTTCATCCTTTTTATTTGGTGAGTGAACAGGCACCTAGTACTTTGTTTAAAGTACAAGTACCAAAACTTTTGGGTAATTTCACTTTTCCATGTATTCAGAAACCACACAGGCTTCCTCAACACGGCTATCCTTTTCTTGGTTGGTGTGATAGGTCACCGCCTTGTGTCTTAATTATAGTTCAAGACACGGAACTTTTGTTCATCCTTTTGTTTTGGTGAGATGAACAGGCACCTAGTACTTTGTTTTAAAGTACAAAGTACAAAACTTTGGGTAATTTCACTTTTCCATGTATTCAGAAACCACACAGGCTTCCTCAACACGGCTATTCTTTTCTTGGTTGGTGGATTTTTGTGGATTTGGAATATTTAGGTGGAAGGAATGACTTATGGGACATAAAGGCAAGTCACCCTTTATTTTGCTCACCCTCTCATTCTCACCCTCTCTTTTCAGGTATGGGCACTCAATGTAATGGCACTCAATATCGGCAATTGGCGATGTTGATATTTTTTCATTAAATGTAGGCCTTTGTAAAGGAAATGTCTATGAATGTCCAAAAGGACAAAGACATTCCTTTGTACTTAGGCCCGGCGGGACGAATTTGGTTTTATTTATTTGGGTTTTATTGTGCTTGGTTTCTTTTTGGATTTTGATTAAGTAGGGTTTAGTTCATTTTATTTGGACTTTTAAGGTTAGGGAATTTTATTGGACTTTTATTTATTTATTTTTTCCATATTTATTTAGGGCATTTGCAAAGGAATGTCCCATAATGTTCAAAAGAACGGAACACCCTTTCAAGCATTAACCCGATGAGACATGAGACATAAGACTTGTTCCTTGGGTTCCTTGGGTTTTGGTTGTCATGGCTTTTTATTAGAGTTGTGGATTTTATTGGTTATTTTGGAGTTTTAGATAAGGGTTTCATTAAGTTTTAGGAATTTTGGATTTTGGAATTCAAAAAGGTGCGTGATGGAGCACGGCTTGTCGCGTTGATCGCGGAGTTGCGTGATGGAGCACGGCTTTGTCGCGTTGGTATCGCGGAGTTGCGTGATGAGCACGTCTTGTCGCGTTGATCGCGGAGTTGCGTGATGGAGCACGGCTTTGTCGCGTTGGTATCGCGGAGTTGCGTGATGAAGCACGTCTTGTCGCGTTGATCGCGGAGATGCGTGATGGAGCACGTCTTGTCGCGTTGATCACGAGTTGCGTGATGGAGCACGGCTTTGTCGCGTTGATCGCGGAGTTGCGTGATGGAGCACGTCTTGTCGCGTTGATCGCGGAGTTGCGTGATGGAGCACGTCTTTGTCGCGTTGATCGCGGAGTTGCGTGATGGAGCACGACTTGTCTTTGTTTTTCACTTTCAAATTTGGGATTTTGGTGCACACTTTCCAAAGTGCGCGGTTTTGAGAACTTTGGATTTGTCCTTCACTTTTCAAGCTGGAGTTTCCTTCACTTTCAAGCTGGGTGTTTCCTTCACTTTTCAAGCTGGATGTTTCCTTCACTTTCAAGCTGGATGTTTCCTTCACTTTCAAGCTGGATGTTTCCTTCACTTTCAAGCTGAGTTTTGATGCATACTTTCAAAAATGCACGGTTTTAGTAATTTCAGATTTTTGTCTTTCACTTTCTTCTTCATTTCATTTTCACTTTCTTCTTCATTTCGTTTTGTTTTCCTTTTTTTTTTTTCATCTTCTTTTCCTTTCCCCGTCTTTTTATTTCTTTGCAAATTTCCAATTTAGTTTCCCGACTTCGGTTCCGGGATTTTATTCTTCTTCATTTCCTTTTCTTCTTCTTTTTCCTTTTTATTTCTGATTTTCTTTCTCCTTTTCTTTTCCCTTTTTTTTTTCAATTTGGCCTCTCGATTTCGATTTCGAGACTTAATTTCTTTCTTTTTCTTTCTCCATTTTTATTCCATTTTCTTCCTCGTTTTTTCTTTTTTTCTTCTTCTTTTTTTTTTTTTCTTGTTCTTTCTTCTTCTTTTTTTTTTTTTTTTTTCTCATCTTTCTCCCTTTTCTCTTTTGATTTTCCGATTTCGGTTTCGGAATTTTATCCCTTTATTCTATTTTTTTTTTTCCATTTTTATTTACTTTCTTACCCCTTTATTCCTCCTTCATTCTTCTTATTTTCTTCTGCTTTCCTTCTATCTTCTTCTTCTTCTTTTCTCGTTTTTTTTTTTCTTGCTTAGTTTCCCGATTTCGGTTTCGGGACTTTATTCCTTTTTATTCTATCTTGCTCCTTTTTTATTTTCACTTTCTTTCTCCTTTTCTTTTCCTTCCTTCTTCTTTCTCTTCATTTTATTTTCTCTCCACTTTATTTCTTTCCTTTTATTCATCATTTTTTTATCCGTCTTTGAAGATATGGCCTTTGCCCCAATAACTGCCCCAGTGAATGCGGCGGACCAATTATTTGAGAGGATGTCATCATTCATCATTTTTTGTTTTCACCACGCTTTAGGCCATGTGGTGGTTGCTCCCAAAGAATTGCCCCAGTGTGCAGCGACAACTCGATTTTGATCATCTTCCTGCAAAGAATAAAACTCCACAGAAAATTATTAGTACTTAAAAAAATTTGATGATTTTCCCTAACTTTTTCATTATATCCTTTAAACCCCAAAGATGAGAGGAGAAAGAAGTCCCACCGGGCGTGCCAGGAATCTGTGTGGCACGAGGTGGGCTGTTGATACAAATGCACTTGAAGTTTTACATTTATTTATTATTTTATTTATTTATTTATTATTTTTTTATCACTTTTTTTTTTTACTTTCCCCTAGCCTTTTACATTACCATTCAGATCCGAAAGATGAGAGGAAAAAGAGGTCCCACCGGGCGTGCCAGAGAATCTGTTGTGCTCGAGGTGGGCTGTTGATACAAATGCACTTGAAGTTTTACATTTATTTATTATTTTATTTATTTATTTATTATTTTTTTATCACTTTTTTTTTTACTTTCCCTAGCCCTTTTACATTACCCTTCAGATCCGAAAGATGAGAGGAAAAAGATGTCCCACCGGGCGTGCCAGAGAATCTGTTGCGGCTTTTTCGTCATTCCCTCGAAGAATGGAATTTGGGCTTCCTCGAGAAATGGGAACATAGCCTTAGATTCACCCCCCTTAAGGTTCGATCTCCGTTCGAGTATCTCTTAGCGACAAGAGAACCAAAACGTGAGTCGCTTCTTAAAGAGGTTTGTTGATTTCGTGGGTCCTTTCTTTCCAGTAGGCGCAAGCCCCTACTGTTAATTACCCCGTGATCGCTCACGAGAACCTCTGATTAAGGGATCTGAAGAATTATATATAAAGCTAGGGAAATCGTTGGTTTATGTTTATTTCTTTTGGTTTTAGACTGGACTCGATTGGTGTACCAAACCTAATTAACGGGACACAATTGAGGACACTTGATGATTTGTTATTTGAGACAGACTTGATTTTGGTTTTGACGTCGGGGGCGTTATTTCGGTCCTTAGGCTATTTTGGGCCTTTGGAGGATTTGGATTTGATTTGGATTTTCAAGGCTATTTTTAGGCCTTGGATTTGGTTTGAGTTTCAAGGTTATTTTGGACCTCGGGATTTGGGTTTGGATTTCAAGACTATTTTAGGTCTTGGATTTGGATTTGGTTTTCTAGGCTATTTTGGGCCTTGCATTTAGTTTGGATTTCAAGACTATTTGGGTCTCGGGTTTGATTTGAGGTTTCAAGGCTATTTTGGGCCTGGGGTTTTGATTTGATTTTCAAGACTATTTTGGGTCTTGGATTTGATTTGGATTCTAGGCTATTTTGGGCCTTTGGATTTGGACTGGGATTTCAAGGACTATTTTGGGTCTTAGATTTGAATTTGGTTTTCTAGGCTATTTTGGGCCTTTGGATTTGGATTTGGTTTTCTAGGCTATTTTGGGCTTTGGAATTTGGATTGGTTTTCTCGGGGGTTACTTTGAACCATTTATGAGACTTTCTGATTTTTGAATCGCTTAGAGTCAACTTCGTTTGCTGAAGAGATTTCGTACTTTAAGTGGAGAGGTTTCGGTTTTGTCTTTGGGTTTCGTGTTTGGACTTTTAATTTCTTGAGTTTCTCTTTGGGTTTTACCATTTTCACAATTTCATTTTATTTTTATTTTAATTTTAGGACTTTTGAAATATCTTTTTATATTTTTAATTATGTTTATTTTGAAAATATTTATTATTTAATATATTCTCTTTAAATTCTCAATATTTATTTTTGAAAATTTATTGAAATAATTAATTGAGTTTTGTATCATTTTTGGAATTTTACAAATTAATTTAACATCATTTTTGAATTTTATAAAATCTATTTAATATTGAAAAATACTTCAAAAATAGAAAAGACCAATAATTGACAGATTTTTATATCAAAATATTAGTGAATTTGGTTTATTTGGATTTTTAGAATTTATGGATATTTTATTTGAATTTTTCTGAGTTTCCTACTATTTTTAACGAATTTTTGAAGTTTCAGCTTATTTGGAAATTCCTGATTGGTCCACGTCAGCAGAGAAGCTGATTTGGCTGCTGATTGGCTTTGACTGGGCTTGATTTGGCCGCTGACGTGGGCAGCTGACGTGGCAAGGCGCGGATTGAGGTTTGAACGAGCGTTGACTGTCTTCAGTTAGATCGGGTAGCGGGTCTTCGCCATGTCAGTGATCCGTACAAAACTTCCTGGTCACAGAGGATCGTTTGTGGCCACGGATCTTTCTTCTTCAGAATCCGACAGAGCTTGGCTCTTTTGCAGTTTGGCCCCTGGTTCTTCTCCGACGAAATTACGGCCTTTCAGACCACCATTTTGGTCAAGGCTGGGTTCGTTGGAATCGTGAGCTTGAGTAGAACACTCCGATGCCATCAATTTGGAAAATAGAGGCTCGTTCTGCCTCGTAGCATCTAAGAAATTTCGAGCTGCCATTAATGGCGTTCAAAGCTTCTTGCTCCATTTCTTTGCCAGGGAGAGGTTTCCTGCATCCATTGAGGTGCCTTGAGGGTTTTTATGTGTTTAATTGAGTTTTAAAAAGACTGGAACATGGCAATTTTGAACTGAGGCATTTCGGCTCCCATTTGAGCAAAACTGAGTTTGTATGGTGAGGCCTTCAGAGGAGTTCTTTGGTACCATAAACTTCTTTGATTAGCTTCGGGGGGGGGGGGGGGGTTAATTTAACTTATTTGACCCATCAATTTGATTTAATACATCGTAATTTGGTATAAGAGGTGTTGAGGCTAGAATCACAAGTTTGCACATTTTATCTCAATTCTCAAACTTACAAGTAAGTGCACTTACAGCAAATTAGTTTGACTTAATACCCAATTTAGGTCCAATTAAACATGTATTATGTGTCCAAGTCAGCATAGAGAGTAAGAGCAAGTCAATTGCCATTTGTCATAGTTTGTCATTTTAAATTTGAGCATTTTTGTCACTGTTTTAAATGGATTTGAGTTTGAGTTGCTCAATTACTGGAATATGAGTTGCAAGTAACAAAGAGATGCGAATTTGAGGCTTTGTTCATGTCTTTATGCAGATGAGACCTTATATTTTATCCATTTTGTTGCTGGCCAGATTTTATATTTATGCATATATTTTTTATTTGATGATAACAATATAAGGCATGCCTATGAAAATGCTGAATCTACATTATTTATGCGTTTGTGTCCTAGCTTTTATCCTAATTACACACATAAAGGGGCTGGTTGGAATTTGACATGACTCACCATTTTTGTGATATTTTGAATCATTTATGACTTGAACATGACTAGGCCAGAGCCAGTGCTCTGGACATATGCCAAGTCAAGTTGATACTGCCATGAGAGACTAAAGCTGGGCTAAAGACCTCTACATGGCAGCCATGGTGCCCTCTACATTGGACTTGAGAGTACTCCATGAAGCGAAGAGCTGGGCTCTAAACCTTCATGAAGCACCTTTCTTTGACTCACTTCATGGCCATGACTGGAGCTGTGCTCTAGACCATAGCTCATGGTGATTACATTTACATGGCTCAAGCACACCATTGATTGGTGGCTGAGCTAAA
>JAMFTS010000413.1:0-34152 GCA_028095005.1 Rhynchospora pubera
CCGTATTTATCTACTATTTTTAGAGTAGGCGGTAGGTTTTCGATGTGATGAGCAACTACTATTGGATCTGGATTATTCGCTCTCACACGAATGGATGCTTTGATAACTTTATCTGTAAAACCCCTCAATACAACATTGAAAAATTGGATAGGATTTGATGGACATTTTCAAAAATACCTTCTATATTACCATATTCAGAAGGTATATTCACATTCTTAAATTTCACGCGTCTGACAGCTGTGACTTTTGTCTCTAACAGTAGAGCTTTTCGCATGGTAATACCAATACACTCAGCTTGACCTTTCGGAAGTGGGAATAGAATGAAACGACCATAATGTAAACATACATTATGTATATATGAATCAATACACTTCCACTGTGGTTTTAGAGCCGATTCTTGTAAATATCTTTGCATCAATTCTTCTAAAAACACATTATCTCCTTTTTTTGCCATAATCTCTCCTTTTTTGAACATAAAATACAAAGAGGTAGATTAGAATAACCCGATGGAAGCGTTATGATCATACCATAACTCCAATTTCTTCCTTATGAGTCCTAGTATTAATCAGGATTCGAGTTCTTAATCTTCCTATGGTACGGTAGGAATATACCATACCAATTCATTACGGGATGAAATCCCTTTGATAGAGATCCAATTCCGATAGACTCATGGAACGTTCTCATTAGCGTGTATCTAGTAGGAATTCGACTTTGAAATAGATGGACACAAAATCATTCAGATCATTCAGGATCTTCTCTTATTTTCTTCTTTTTGTTTCTTGCGTATTATGCGATCGGCAATACCAGAAGCTTGGGCTTCTGTTGCGGACATATAAGTATCTCTTTCCAGATCATTCTGGATCTCATTTATGGGTCTGCCTGTATTTTGTGAATACATATCCGCAATAACCTCACGAAGTCTAAACAGTTCTTCTGTTTCCCTTTCTATTTCACGTGGAGTGCCTATAAAAGGGGCAGTCCGAGGTTGGTGAATCATAATCCTAGCGTGAGGCAATGCGAATCGTTTAGTCTTTGTTCCTCCGGCCAAAATTAAAGATGCACCTGATGCAGCTAATCCCATACCTATTGTACGCACATCAACCCTACCTTGCACATGTTTTATAACAATAGGTATTGATGATAGTGTGTCTCCACCCGGAGAGTGTATATACAAAGAAATATCACGATCATCTTGTTGACTCAGATATGCCCATTGGTATACCAAAAGTCCCCACCGACTGGGGATTTTCAAAGGAGAAAAAAAGGATTGGGTTTACGTAAACCACCCACTTATTGTTCACAGCAAAATCCTTTTTCTATGTAAAGAGATTACGGGCGTTTGGGTTGATCAAGTTATCGGTCTGTGGGCATACTTCCTCCTCTTTCAGTTATTCTTTTCTCTGCCTAGTTCAATCAATAACAAAATGGATTACTCCAATATATCAGATATCGATTCCAATGGCTTTTGCTACTATAACCTTCCCAACCACGATTCTTGCTTTTCCCCTATTTGACCTTTCCATAAAGATAAAGAATTTTATCTTAAACAACAAAATAGTGGGTTCCATCGTTTCTATGGTTACGCCTCGAACGGTGAGGTCCTCTGTGGCTTATTTTTTCATTGATAATCATTTTAAACACGTCTTCTTTTAGGAGGCCGGCATCCATTATGTGGGATAGGTGTTACATCACGTATGAAACTTAATTTTACACCACTATGAGCAATCGTTCTTAATGCTGTAGCTCTTCCGGCACCGCCACCTTTTATCTTAATTGCTGCTCGTTCCATACCCAGTTTCACTAACATATAAATAGCATTTTTTGTTGCTATTTGAGCAGCATAGGGTGTTTTTCTTTTTGGACCTTTGAATCCAGAAGTACCAGCGGAATCCCAAGAAACTACCTGACCCCCCCAATCTGTAACAGTTATAATTGTATTATTACAACTTGTTTTAATATGAATAAGTCCTTTTTTGATTTTACGTTTTATAGTTTTATATAAACGACGAGAACGTACAAACATGAAACGCCGATTCATGCGTGGAATCGAAATTCTACGTTTAGCTTTTTTCATATTTTATTATCTTTCGAAAGTATGAATTTTCAATCTCAATTCAAAAAAGATACAGAGATATCCATTTCATATTTTAAAGGATCCTTTCCTTTTTTTTTAGTTGAGTTGGGATTCAAATATCTTTTTTGAAACCTAACCCAATTTCATTCAAATTAGAAAAAAACTTGTTAGTGTAAACTCTTTGAATTCTTATTGTATCATGATTCTCACATATTGTATAGTATACATGAGAAAGTATATATGATAAATTCAGTCAAAAAGACTGAATGCGCATTTAATATCTAAATTAAATGAATAAAATATTCTTTTTTGTTTCTCTAGTGTCTCAAATTTTTGCTATTGAAAATAGCAACATAACTCTCCGATTTTTCTCATCTACATCTATTCGAATTGGATAGACAAATTTCGATCAGATTTTTTTTTCATTTTTTTTTTTCAAAGGATTGAAACCCTGGAGGTTTTTTATACAGGATTTCGTATCTACTTTTGAGATTCAAAAATTTTATTTTGATTCAAAGGAAAGAACCCATGTAACTTCAATAATTCACTAAGAACACCTTTTAAAAGATTACGCGGTACAATTAAATCCAATGAGCCTTTTTCAAATAAGTATTCAGCTTCCTGTACACCTTCAGGTACAATGATTTTCATTACTTCTTCAATTACTCTTTTACCTGCAAATGCAATATATGCATCTGGTTCGCCAATAATTATATCGCCAAGCATTCCAAAACTGGCTGTAACACCACCTGTTGTAGGCGATGTAAGAAGTGACACTAAAAGTAAATTTTGACTTACTTGATAGTCCAATAAAGCCGAAGAAATTTTAGCCATCTGCATTAAGCTGAAAGTTCCTTCTTGCATACGAGCTCCTCCGGAAGCACAGGAAATGATGAGGGGCAAGCATTTATTGGTAGCATATTCAATTAAACGGGTTATTTTTTCACCTACTACTGATCCCATACTTCCTCCAATAAATTGAAAATCCATAACCGCAAGTGCTACAGGGATACCGTCGAGTTGACCTATTCCTGTTTGAACAGCGTCAGTCAAACCTTTTTCTTTTTGATAGAAATCAACTTTATCCATGTAAGGTATATCTTGTTCTGATTCTTTGAATTCTTCAGAATCTTCGGATTCTGTTGAATTTTCTGAATCTTCGGATTCTTTGTATTTTTCTGAATCTTCGGATTCTGTTGAATTTTCTGAATCTTCGGATTCTTTGTATTTTTCTGAATCTTCGGATTCTTTGTATTTTTCTGAATCTTCGGATTCTGTTGAATTTTCTGAATCTTCGGATTCTGTTGAATTTTCTGAATCTTCGGATTCTGTTGAATTTTCTGAATCTTCGGATTCTTTGTATTTTTCTGAATCTTCGGATTCTGTTGAATTTTCTGAATCTTCGGATTCTTTGTATTTTTCTGAATCTTCGGATTCTTTGTATTTTTCTGAATCTTCGGATTCTGTTGAATTTTCTGAATCTTCGGATTCTGTTGAATTTTCTGAATCTTCGGATTCTGTTGAATTTTCTGAATCTTCGGATTCTTTGTATTTTTCTGAATCTTCGGATTCTGTTGAATTTTCTGAATTTTGATTAGCATCTTTATTATCAGCAGAAGCAAGATTTTTTTCTTTTTCTTCTATTTCTGCTTTTGTTTCTATTTCTTCTATAAGAAATAGTTCCGCTAATTCTTTTAGCGTGTATTTCTTTGCAATAGATTGGTCTGCAGTGGATTGGTCTATATTTGTGAATTGGTCTATATCTGCAGTGGATTGGTCTGTATTTGTGAATTGGTCTATATCTGCAGTGGATTGGTCTGCAGTGGATTGGTCTATATTTGTGAATTGGTCTATATCTGCAGTGGATTGGTCTGTATTTGTGAATTGGTCTATATCTGCAGTGGATTGGTCTGTATTTGTGAATTGGTCTATATTTGTATAAGTTTGCTCCATAGTAGATTTCTCTGGATCTGTGCCCTCTGGATCTAGATCCTCTGAATCTGAGGGAAGAGAATTGATGAGGTCTTCAAGTTTTTTTTTGTGTATTCGTAATTGTTTCTTTAGTTTTTCCATTATTTCATCAGATGTAATATCTGGAATTCCTGCTATGATTCTTAAATGGTTTCTTATCTCAAAGACGGTTTCTAGGATTTCATCACTTGTACAATCTTCAAGTCCTAAATACTTGAGTAATTCTTCGTTTATAGGAGAAAGGTCCAAATTTTTTTGCTCTAAGTAATCTTCATTATCTAAGAATAATAGTCTATCAAAAAAAGGTTTCGAATCTTTTTCTTTGATTTCTTTTCTAAGAATCTTATCATAGGGGTCAATAGAAACCAAGGTCTCATTCGTAGGATCCCAAGTGCCCAAATCAATCAAAGATTCGATTCGGTCGGAACTCTCCATTGGTAAATGAAATGCACAATTTTTACAAATATATTTATTTTTTTGTGCCCATTGCTTGTAAACGGATCTCTCACAATTTTTACAAGAAGTCCATAAATGAGCGTATGGCGCAAATACATTCGCTGCGCTTTGGAAGGATGTATTCTTTGGAGATGCATTATCTCCTAAACTTGCATTATTGTCACTCGACAAGTTTACTGAATGGATATTCTCTGAATTCTCAGAAGGAGTTTTCTTGTTATTAGTTATTTTACAAGTCGATGGGTTGTTATCATTAAAATAATATTTCAAAGCTTTCTTAGCAATACGAAAAATCTTTTTGACTTTGTTAGAATACAAATTGATTTCGTTATCATAGGAGTAAGTATTCCTATTAATATAACTATATGTTTTTTTGAATCTTAAAACTAGAAAACCTTTAAGTAAAATAGGATGTGTCTTTAGCAATATCCAAAAAGGCGCAACATTGTTTTTCCTATATTCGGGTTTTCTAAAAGTACGAAAATGATAGTCAAGATAGCTGTTCTCTACATGATGATATTTAATGCCATAAATATCATCATGGCATAGAGCACCATCGGTTAATCTAGAGTAACGATAATCAAAACATATATCATGATCCTTTTTTTTTAAAAAGTCATAATATATAGCATGACTATATAAAAAATCATAATTGTATTTCAAAAGAGTTGTACGTACTATTACGGACTTAAAAAAAGGATCTTTTGATAAGATTTGCCAGATAAACCAATCTATGCTCTGTTTCTCTACATTTTCATAAAAGTCATTATAAGGCTCAACTACAACAGCAAAAACGATAAGAGTTTTCCTTGCTGAGGGTAAGATCTTATTAAAAGAAAACGTGGAATTTAAGTTATTTATATTCCTTTGGATTTGGAATGTTTGAAAAAACATAGAATAGAAAATTATATGAAAATTTTTGAAATAATAGAACATTATTCCATGCATGGAATTCAAAAATTTGAAGAATATAATAATATTCTTCATATTGAATAGGATCTATATCTACAATATAGATAGATAGATAGATAGATAATTAAAAATAAATATTATTTTTTCAATTCCATAGCATAGCTATGATTAAATTCAAGAGCTTTCAACAAAACTTGTTGTTGAGCCAATTTCCGTAGTTTTATTAACTCAAGACTCTTTATTCTTTGTTACTTGATTGATATTTTTCTTTTTTTGAATTTGATTTTTGGGTTGAATATTTGAATTATTCAATATCAAAATTGATGTATATCTCGATATATAACTTTCTTTTAATGAAAACAAAAATTGTAAGAATTACATATACCTAATTACACTCTTAAGTTAACCTCATTCAATCATAGTGGATAAGTAAGTGGGAGTGGAAAATCTCAAATTGGATTTAGGTTAGAGCATCGCATTTGTAATGCGATGGTCATCGGTTCCACTGCGGTAGCGGGATTTTTTTTCTATCGATTTTCACCATGGAAAGGGAATATCCTACTGCTAAATTCTGCTTAGTTCTTTTGAACTCTTTATCTTAAGGTGAAAATGAGATGTTTTGAATCCTTGAATCATAGTCAACTAATTCAAGATCAGATTATGACGTGTACCAAGGGCTATAACCTTGGTACGGTTCTCGAAAAAAAAGAAAAACATTAAAACCCTCTCCCTTTACTATATCGATACTAATCGACTATATTAGTCGAAAGTATCCATTTGTAAAGAAATATCAAATGCATCCATAATTCTGAATCAAAAAAATCCATAGAAATAGGTACAATTGGGAAGCGATATCTTTGAGGTCTCAAATATTTTAGGTACAAATAAAAAGAATATTTGTATCCTTACCAACTTGATTTTGTTGCACCCGGTAACAAACATGCATGAATCATTTCCCGAAGTATGTGCCCGGATAGTCCAAAATCTCGATAGTTAGCTTTAGGTCTTCCAGTAAAAAGACAACGTCTATGAAGACGTATAGGTGCACTATTACGTGGTAGGGATTGCAATTTTCTCTGAATTTCTTTTATTTTTTTTGGATTCAGGGATGAACCTTTTCTTTTCTTTTTTAAGGATTGACGAATCAATCGATATTTTTCTTCCAATTTCTTTCGCTTTTGTTCCCTCTGAATTAAACTTTTTTTTGCCATAATATTCAGTTACCTATTGGTATTAATGATACAGTTCAAATCCTGGATGTAAACATATAAGAAGGTAGAATTCTCCTTCTCCTCCAGCGAAAGAAATGAGATTTTTGATGATACAGCATAGAAACAAACAATAAATATACTCAATTAACCAAATTTTCCTGATGTTGAAGCTATCAAGAAAGCCGCATAAGTAAATATATAACCTACGGAAAAATGGGCTAATCCGACCAATCTTGCTTGCACGATTGAAAGAGCAACTGGTTTATCTCTCCAGCGAATCAAATTAGCCAAAGGTGTGCGTTCATGAGCCCATGCTAAAGTTTCAATCAATTCCTGCCAATACCCACGCCAAGAAATTAAGAACATAAACCCTGTAGCCCAAACAAGGTGTCCAAATAAGAACATCCACGCCCATACCGATAAACTATTCATACCAAAAGGATTATATCCATTGATAAGTTGTGAAGAGTTTAACCATAGATAATCTCTTAACCATCCCATCAAATAAGTGGAAGACTCATTAAATTGTGAAACGTTACCTTGCCATAAAGTGATATGTTTCCAATGCCAATAAAAAGTAACCCACCCAATGGTATTTAACATCCAAAAAACCGCCAAATAAAATGCATCCCAAGCGGAAATGTCACAAGTACCGCCACGCCCTGGCCCGTCGCAAGGAAAACTATAACCAAAATCCTTTTTATCCGGCATTAATTTAGAACCACGTGCATCTAAAGCACCTTTTACTAAAATCAATGTAGTTGTATGCAAACCTAGAGCAATAGCATGATGAACCAAGAAATCTCCGGGACCTATTGGTAAGAATAGAGAATTCTTATTCTCATTAACAGCATTCAACCATCCGGGTAACCATATGTTTCGACCTGCATTGAAGGCTGGGCCGCTCGTTGAAGATAAGAGTACATCGAATCCGTATGAAGTCTTACCATGAGCAGATTGTATCCATTGAGCAAATATCGGTTCAATTAAGATTTGTTTTTCCGGAGTACCAAAAGCAAGCATGACATCGTTATGAACATAAAGGCCCAAGGTATGAAACCCCAGAAAAAGACTTGCCCAGCTTAAATGCGATATGATCGCTTCTTTATGGTCTAACATTCTTGCCAATACATTATCCTCATTCTGGGTTGGATTGTAATCTCTAATGAAAAATATTGCTCCATGAGCAAAGGCGCCTGTCATGATGAACCCTGCAATATATTGGTGATGAGTATATAAGGCAGCTTGGGTAGTAAAGTCTTGTGCGATGAATGCATAAGCAGGTAAAGAGTACATATGTTGAGCTACTAAGGAAGTAATAACCCCTAAAGAGGCTAGAGCAAGACCTAATTGAAAATGAATCGAGTTATTGATTGTGTCATAAAGACCTTTATGTCCACGCCCTAATCGACCCCCTGGAGGGATATGTGCTTCTAAAAGATCTTTGATACTGTGCCCAATTCCGAAGTTAGTTCTATACATATGACCAGCAATGAGAAAAATAAAAGCAATAGCTAAATGATGATGAGCGATATCCGTCAACCATAAACTTTGTGTTTGTGGATGAAATCCCCCAAGAAGGGTTAGAATTGCAGTTCCCGCTCCTTGGGAAGTGTTAAATAAATGACTACTTGAATCAGGGTTTTGCGCATAAAGATTCCACTGACCCGTAAGAAGGGGTCCCAATCCTTGGGGGTGCGGTGGTATATCTAAGAAATTACTCCATCTGACATACTCTCCTCTAGATCCAGGAATAGCGACATGGACTAAATGCCCTGTCCAAGCCAAAGAACTTACTCCGAAAAGTCCTGACAAATGATGATTGAGACGAGATTCGGCATTTTTGAACCACGAAAGGCTTGGTTTCCATTTGGGTTGTAGATGGAACCAACCCGCAACTAAGGATATTGCAGAAAGAAGTAATAAAAAAAGAGCTCCAATATAGAGATCTTCATTGCTACGTAATCCAATTGTATACCACCACTGATAAAGACCAGAATAAGCAATATTGACTGGACCTGTAGCACCTCCTCGAGTAAAAGCTTCCACAGCTGGTTGGCCAAAATGGGGATCCCAAATTGCATGAGCAATAGGTCTTATATGCAAAGGATCCTGTATCCATGATACAAAATTTCCTTGCCAAGCTACATGAAACAGATTTCCAGACGTCCACAGAAATATTATCGCTAACTGACCAAAGTGAGAAGCAAAAATGTTCTGATAAAGACGTTCTTCAGTAATATCATCATGAATCTCGAAGTCATGTGCGGTAGCAATACCAAACCAAATACGACGAGTAGTGGGATCCTGAGCTAAACCTTGGCTAAACCTTGGAAATCTTAATGCCATAATGCTTTTCAAATTCTCCTAGCCATTATCCTACTGCAATAATTCTTGCTAAAAAGAATGCCCATGTTGTGGCAATTCCACCCAGAAGGTAATGGGTTACTCCTACAGCACGTCCTTGTATAATGCTCAAGGCCCTAGGCTGAGTAGCAGGAGCAACTTTTAATTTGTTATGAGCCCAAACAATGGATTCAATAAGTTCTTGCCAATAACCACGGCCACTAAATAGAAACATTAAACTGAAAGCCCAGACAAAATGAGCACCTAAGAAAAAAAGACCATATGCGGATAATGAAGAACCATAAGATTGAATTACTTGAGATGCCTGTGCCCATAGGAAATCTCTTAGCCATCCATTAATTGTAATGGAGCTTTGTGCAAAATTGCCTCCTGTGATATGAGTAACTATCCCTTGGTCGCTTATAGTACCCCAAACGTCCGACTGCATTTTCCAACTGAAATGGAAAATTACTACCGAAATTGCATTGTACATCCAGAATAAACCTAAGAAGACATGATCCCAGGCGGATACTTGGCATGTTCCCCCTCGCCCAGGCCCATCACAAGGAAAACGAAAACCAAGATTTGCTTTATCAGGTATCAAACGGGAACTACGAGCAAATAGAACACCCTTCAGTAGTATCAATACAGTCACATGAATCGTAAATGCATGAATATGATGGACTAGAAAATCTGCGGTTCCCAATGGAATAGGGAACATTGCTACTTTGCCCCCTACTGCTACTAACTCAGCACCTCCCCAACTTAAGCTGGTACTCGTTGTTGCACCAGGAGCTGTTAGACTAGGTGCTAAAGCATGAGTATTTTGTACCCATTGAGCAAAGATGGGTTGTAATTGGATAGCAGTATCTGAAAACATATCTTGAGGACGTCCTAAAGCACTCATGGTATCATTATGGATATACAAGCCAAAACTGTGAAAACCTAGAAATATACATACCCAGTTAAGATGGGATATGATTGCATCGCGGTGCCTAAGCACACGATCTAATAGATCATTGTATCGAGTAGTTGGATCGTAGTCTCTTACAATAAAAATGGCTGCATGCGCAGCAGCACCAACTATCAGAAATCCACCAATCCACATGTGATGTGTGAACAATGAGAGTTGTGTGCCATAGTCAGTAGCTAGATATGGATAAGGAGGCATGGAATACATATGATGAGCTACAATAATGGTTAAGGAACCCAACATAGCTAGGTTAAGAGATAATTGAGCATGCCATGAAGTTATGAAAATTTCATAAAGACCTTTATGTCCTTGTCCTGTAAATGGGCCTTTATGAGCTTCTAGAATATCTTTAAGGCTATGACCAATAGCCCAGTTGGTCTTATACATATGGCCAGCAATCAGGAAAAGGATGGCAATAGCTAAATGATGGTGTGCAGTATCGCTCAACCATAAACCTCCTGTTATTGGATCTAACCCTCCACGAAAAGTAAGAAAGTCCGCATATTTTGACCAATTCAAGGTGAAAAAAGGAGTTGCTCCTTCGTTAAAACTTGGATAAAGTTGAGCCAAAAGATCTCGATTCCAGATAAATTCATGAGGAAGTGGTATCTCTTTAGGATCAACTCCAGCATCAAGAAATTTGTTAATCGGTAAAGATACATGGATTTGGTGCCCTGCCCAAGAAAGAGAACCAAGTCCTAATAATCCTGCTAGGTGATGATTCAACATAGATTCTACATCTTGGAACCAAGCCAATTTTGGCGCAGCTTTATGATAATGAAACCAACCGGCAAAAAGCATTAATGAGGCAAAAATCAATGCACCAATTGCAGTACAATAGAGCTGCAGTTCACTAGTTATTCCAGATGCTCGCCAAATTTGGAAAAAGCCAGAGGTTATCTGTATTCCTCGGAAACCCCCTCCCACATCACCATTCAATATTTCTTGACCGACTATTGGCCAAACTACCTGGGCACTAGGTCCAATATGAGTAGGATCACTTAGCCATGCTTCATAATTGGAAAAACGGGCACCATGGAAGTACATACCACTCAACCAAAGAAAAATAATAGAGAGTTGACCGAAATGAGCACTAAATACTTTTCGGGAGATCTCCTCCAAATCGCTGGTATGACTATCGAAATCGTGAGCATCAGCATGTAGATTCCAGATCCAAGTGGTAGTATCAGGGCCTTTAGCTATTGTTCTTGAGAAATGACCTGGTTTAGCCCATTGCTCAAAAGATGTTTTGATAGGATCCCTATCAACAACAATTTTCACTTCTGGTTCCGGCGAACGAATAATCATAAAGTCCTCCTCTTTCCGGACAACACATACAAAGAGACTTGCCAAGAGTAAATTGGGCAAACTAGATACTTATTAAATGGAGCACCTATGATATTTAGGTAATCCGAGGCATGTGTTCGGATCTATTATTCCATTCATATCAGGTGCTCCGCGGACTCTCTATCTAAGGATTTTTAATCATCCCAATTTAGATTATCCGTATCTAAATCATCCATACCAATCTCATTCGTATCCTCCTCAGACGAAGTATCCTCATCTGAGGAATTGAACCCATCTTCAGAATCCCAATAATCAGATGAATTATCCTCATCTGAGGATTTCAACCAATCTTGTGAATTCCATCGAATGTGAGCGTGCATCATTTCCATGATGTTAATGCATATAGCCACATCCGTATTCGTTTGAATAAAGGAATCCAAAATGGTTGCAGCATTGCGATTCTGTTCAAAATTTTCTTTGATTTTTTCCAATTGTTTACAATAAGACTTGATGTAGACTCTCAAGTCGCTGTTACAAGACAAAAACACTTGCTCCTTGGAGCACAAATGAAGGCCGGCTCGTAACCCGGCCATATAAGAGTGGATTCGTTTCAACTGTATCTCAATCATATTTAATTCATCACTTAAATATGACTTAGAGAGAGTATAAAAATCCAGTGTTTGAATAAGAACAGTTTTGTTAGGTGAAGATAAAAGCCTAAAATTTTGGCTTTTATCGTAGCTAGCGTTTTCTACTAACTCCAGGAATTCCATTTTAGATTCATAATCTTGAAAAAGCTTTTCAAGTTTAGATATAAACTCGTCGATCGAAATGCGATCTTCGGAGCAAAGAGAAGTTAAAAGCACTATTTTAAAAAGGAGATTTTTGCCTCTGCAAAACCTTATTAAGAAGGGCGGAAAAACATCATAGAATGAAAAGGATTCTAATGTGTTTCCATTTTGCAAAGATGCATTGACCTTTTGATCGAATAGTGCATTTTCTATAATTTCGGATAGAAAGTTGCACAATGCGAAATTCGGGTTGCTCTTAACAAAAAAATCGATCAAACTAAGAGTATCCGCTATCTTGTTACAGGATAGCAGTTTGTTTTCAAAGTTATTTTTCATTCTTTTGTTAATTTCTTCCTCAAAACGTGCCGTTACTTCATCGATGTCAAGTTTTTCATTGTTGAATTGAACAACAAGTTCCGAAAGTTTATCTAAAAGGACCCCGTTTAAACGGGTGTCTTCAAAAGAACTTTCGTTACAATGAGTATAGAAAACCGTCTCTCTGTCTTCTTCGACGTGTCGAAAAAAGAGACGTCTGCGCCGTATAGAAACCAATAAACGGCAAATAAACGGATTTGGTTGAGGGTCGACTCGACAAGCATTTTGTCGTCCAGATACGAAAAAATGTATCATTTTAACACATTCTTCCTTAGTAATGTGCTCTTTTTTAAGCAGCACAATACAGCGACATATGCTATATATCGTAACGTTATTTATAACGTAGTCCGCAAGAAAGAATTGGACTACGTCTCGAAATTTATCGTAACATAGTGATGTTACAATAGATTTCCATCTGTAATTGCCATTTGGATTCATCATAATAAAAAATTTTATTGGTGTACTTTAATACAAATTCGTGAGTGAATATATTCACTTATTCTTTGATCAATTCTAATGCAATCTCCCCCTATATTGCAAGGTGCCGTATGGGCTTATCTGGTATAGAATAGATCTGCTTCTCTTTGTTCTTACGAACGGAGTTGTTCCCTTATTTTGATTTTCAATGGGATGAAATCAAAATGAGCCCTTTCTAATTTTTCACTCGAATTCTATTTTTTTTATATCGTTTTTCTATATTATATAATATAGAAAAATATTAAGCCAAATACAAGGGATATAGAAAAAGTATAATAAAAAAACACAAGAATTCTTCTTCCGAATGGTAAATAGAAGGTCATAAAATGATTAATTATATCTTCTTTCCTTTAATAGGAAAAAAGAAATAAGAAACCCTATAGCTTAATTAACTAAAATTTTTAAAAACTCAATTGAATGAATTGAATGGAAATTCAAAAGTAAAAGACAGAGTAATGTTATTCAAGTGAATCTTATTCAAGTTTGAAACGCTTTGTGATCTTCAACCAATTACGTGCTTCAATATAATTGTCTGGAGTGAGCGCTATAGCTTGCTTCCAGTATTCGGCAGCTTTATTGAACCAGTCTTCTGCAATTTCAGAATCGCCCTCTAGAATGGCTTGTTCTCCCCGGTCGGAATAGAAAAATTCTTTCCTAAAAAACCGTACTTGAGAGTTTACTATCTCATACGGCTCCGTAATATATTCTTTTTTATATTCTATTCATATGTCTTATATGACATATATAATAAGACATAACTAATATGATAATTTAGTTAAATTAATAATTCATTTTGCCTTGATTTTAGATAAACTTTTTTATAAAAAAAAAATGCATTACGATTAGTTTAAAACGCTAATTTATTTAATAATAAATAAGTTTGATCTTTTCTTCCCACTTTCCGAATAATAAACTATGTATAGTTTCTATATATTTTTTTTAGGATTTTCTGAAAAGTAACTATCTCATTTTCTTATAAGAAAATTTTATAGAATTTTTGAAAAAGAATTCTCTAAAGAAGAAAAAGAACTTACTATCCTTAGGATCTAATACTACACCGCTGCTTAGCATCTTAGTGGATCAACTCGATTACATAAGTGGATTCCTAACTTAATATCCCCCTATCATGGCATAAGTAAGCAGTTCTTAATTGTATCGACACAATAGCTCGATAATTGATCTTTACGGTGCTTGCTCTATCCTTTTTATTTTTTATCCATAGATAAAGGCTATATCTTTTTTTTCTTCCTATTTTGGTTCTCGCGAATTCTTTTTATTTGCTACAGCTCACAAAAATCGTGACTTTTGACGATTTCCATGTAGAAACCCCATTTTTTCTAATAGCTACTTTTTTTTCTATAGTAGAGATAGCCGCACGTAATGACAGATCACGGCAATATTATTGCACGATTGAACTAAAAAAGGATTTCGTTCTAGTGCTCGAAAATAATATTCCAAAGCTTTTGTATGTTCCCCATTATTTGTGTGTATAAGGCCTATATTATAGAGTATGAAACTTCGATCATAAGGATCTATTTCTGGTCGCGTAGCTTCATAATAATTCTGTAAAGCTTCTGCATAATTTCCTTCGGATTGAGCCAACATTCGTTACGGTCGTTCAGTCTATTGAAAAGGTCTCCGTTCCAAAACCGTACAGGATATTCTCATTTCATACGGCTCCTACCTTCTGCGCATAATACTGAGAAAAAAAATCTTTTGAATGAAAATCGACTATTCTCATATTTTTATGAACTGAAAGAAGCTAGCATTTTTACAAGAAATCTCTAGTCAACCTTTTAATCAGAGGTTTTTTCTGAATACCAATTCAACATATAAATAATATATATATTATTTAGATGAAAAAGGGAAGTCCAATAATTTCTTTGTTTTTAACGCTTGCTGTTTCTGAGAATTAGTCACTTCAACGATCTTTGATGGTTTTATGGGTATCCAAAGTACGAACGAAATGGATGTTTGTTGTCCTAACCATTCTTATTAGTCCCGATTCCTATAAGGAAAAGGGGTATTTCGAACAAAGTTTTTGTTCTGTTGATTCCTACGTGTAGTGCTTTTTCCCTATACTTAATAGGCCTTATTACTAGAGTAGGATTGACCGCAATACGAATAAATCTATAGGTCTAATCTTTCGCTTAATGCCTCAAATTGACAATTGAGGCATTTGAGATTGCATCAATCGAGGATACACGATTGAAGGGATGGATTGATGGTTCTATCCCCACCCAAACTTCACCTTCACCAAGCGTAGATTTCTTTTCATGATTGGGTTTTTTCTATTCCGCAACACATTTTTCTTGCTAAGACTTAACTAAAGCTAAAAAAAACCAAGAAAAAAGAATCAAATCGCACCATCTCTGTAATAGGTAAATGCCTTTTTTTCTCCTGAAGTTGTTGGAATTATTCCCAACAAGATATTGGCTACAATTGAAAAAGTCCTATCTATAAAATTCCCATTTATACGAGATCTAGACATAATTTAGTAATTCGTTCTATTTGAAAATGTTTTTCATTTTCCCAAGGGAAAATGATCCTAATAAAAAAGGAAAAATAAAGTACCAAATTCTGTAAAAAAAAAATCCCTGTTACGATTATTTCCTTTTCAATAGGTCCTTGGAGTATTTTCTTGATGTAAATATAGAATGTGAATATAAATATATATCGTAGGAGAGATGGCCGAGTGGTTGAAGGCGTAGCATTGGAACTGCTATGTAGGCTTTTGTTTACCGAGGGTTCGAATCCCTCTCTTTCCGTTTTTTTGAATTCTTCACTGTTCTTGGTTAGGATTTTGAAGATCAAAAAAGAATTGAATTGTCCAGAAATCCACTTTTTCCTTTTTTTCTGTATCGAGAAAATCGTTGAACAAAGTGATTAAGAATTTCTAAAGAAAGGTTTTTTTGAATGAGAAAGATTAACCTTGCCTTTTTTTATGTTTCAAATTGGGACAAATCACTGTAAGTTGTCTGCGCCTACGAACTAGGCGGCATCTTTGACAAATTTTGCGAACTGATGCTCCAATTTTCATAGTTTTTATTTGTTATCTTTTTTTTTTTGTTGAATTCACTGGGAAGAAATAAGACTCATCTCTTTATTTTATTGGAATCAATAATTTCCAAAGGGGTCCCAGAAAGAGAAAAATCACCCGAATCTGCCTAATCTTGGTTAGGCTTTGTGTCTTTGCTATCTCTTTCCTCTGCGGAATCGCCGCTCATTGGATTTGTGTTTTCTGGGTCCAACAATGATTTAGGAGAAGTGGGATCCTCCATTGCTTTATGATCATCTTTGGTTTGTTCTATCCCATCAGAGAATACTCGGGGACGGGGAAATCGATACACAATCCTTCCTCTTTTTGAATCAAACTCACTGATTTCGATCTTGACTCTATCCCCATGTACTACAAGTATATGATTACGACGTATATTGCCAGAGAGATAACCCAGAACGATTTGATTATTATGATCCAAACGCACGTGGAAAAGGATATCTTTGATCGGGTCCACAATGGTTCCTTCATACACAAGTCGTCTTTTCCTGTTGTTATCTTTTCTAGGAGTGCCACTCTTGTTTTTTTTCATAAACAACATGGATTCGATTCATATTAATAAATTTTTGGATGTACAAAATCACTTGAAACTGATAGAATTAATGATTTCTAATTCGAATATTCTCTTTTGTATTTCTGACAGCTTTCTCTTTTATATTTTTTTCTATTTTTATGAGGATTACCATACATAACACAAAATCTCTCCTCCAATTCTTTGAAGTCGAGCTTCTCGATCTGTCATTATACCCCGAGAAGTAGACAGAATTACAATTCCTATTCCGCCTAAAATCTTAGGAATTCGTTGATATTTTGAATAAATTCGTAGACTAGGTCGGCTTATACGTTTTAAAAAAGTTCTAGTTCTATATATTCCTTTTTGAGTCTTTCTATATCGTAGAGTTAAAATCAAGAAATTTTTTTGATTTTCTTGGTGTTTTCGAACATTTTCAATAAAACCTTCAGTTAAAAGTATTTTAACCACGCTTTCCGTAATATTTGTAGATGGTATTCGAACAGTTTCTTTTTTAGCCATGTCAGCATTTCTTATCAAAGTTATAAGATTGGAAATAGTGTCTTTACTCATGACGAACTAAGCTTATGGATTCTCGCTAATTGTTATGTAATCAACATGTTTTATTTTTTTTTCATTCGAGAAAGAATATATACCTGAGAAACAATCCAAGAATTTCATCTATTTCAAATAGATGATACCCAATAAGACTAGAAAATATATATATTTTCTAGTCTTATTTACTAGTGTTTATAATACATCAGGAGCTAATGAAAGGATTTTAGTAAAACGAAATTTTCTCAATTCTTCAGTGATTGCACCAAAAATCCTAGATCCCTTTGGATTTCCTTTTTGATCAATGATAACTGCTGCATTGTCATCGTATTTTATTATCATACCATCTTCGCGTTTCAATTCCTTACGTGTACGTACAACTACAGCTCTAATTACTTCTGATTTTTCTAGAGACATATTGGGAACTGCTTCTTTGATTACAGCAACAATGACATTACCAATTTGAGCATATCGTTGATTACTCGCTCCTATGATTCGAATACACATCAATTTTCGAGCACCGCTGTTATCTGCTACATTCAACATGGTCTGAGGTTGAATCATATGTTTTTAATTTCAATTTTTGAATTTCAGTACAAAAAGATAAAAAAAAAGAAGAAAGAAATATTTTCTTTCCATAAAATAGAAATCTACACTTGCTTTTTAATCTTGAATACCTTATTTTTTGGTTTTCTTCTATATTTCTATTCTGAAATAAGAAATTGAGTTTGTATAGGCATTTTGTGAGCAGCTATTGAGATCGCTCTTCTAGCTACAGGTTCTGATACTCCACCCATTTCATAAAGTATTCGACCTGGTTTAACAACGCATACCCAATATTTTGGATCTCCTTTACCTGAACCCATGCGTGTTTCCGTAGTCCTAATTGTAACAGGTTTGTCGGGAAATATACGTACCCATATTTTTGCCCCACGACGCACATATCGTGTTATTGCCCTTCGCCCGGCTTCTATTTGTCTAGCTGTAATCCAGGTAGGTTCAAGTGCTTGAAGAGCATATCTGCCAAAAGATATCGAATTACCTCGACGAGATACTCCCTTCATTCTTCCTCTATGTTGTTTACGAAATCTAGTTCTTTTTGGGTTATAGTCGATGGTGAAATCTCATCTCTATTGCAAAACAGGACATGAGAGTTTCTTCTCATCCAGCTCCTCGCGAATAGGAATAAAAGGGTTCAATTTTGATTATTCAATCATTGAATTGAATTCAATTTTTTTTTCAATAAAATCAGAATAGTTTGATACAAAAAAATATACAAAAAAAGAAAGCCAAGGTGTGTGTTCATTTATTTCTATTTAATAGAATACACATAGAATATGATGTTTGTTTTATAATGAATCTTTTCTTTTCTGATTTTGATTTCTATTGAATGAATTGTGTTCAAATATTTTGATTCCGTGAATCAATAGGTATTTCGCGGGCGAATATTTACTCTTTTCTCTTTCATTTTTTTCTTTCATTCGTAAGTTTCATTCATGACTTTCAGAAAAATTGAAATTTTTTTTGGTTTGTTCCGCCATCCTACCTAATGAATTCTTAGAATTTGTTTTAAATAGAATTCTATAAAATCACAGGTTCTGTCGTTCCCCTAGCTTCTCTATTCATGATTAGGCCCAAACTCTACAATGGAGCTTTCAACAAAATTTGTTTTCAAGTTAATTTCCTTAGTTTTATTAACTCCAGACTCTTTATTCTTTGTTATTTTATTCATATTTCTCTTTTTTCTTTATTTTTGAATTGGATATTTGATTAAGAATAAAATGAAAAAATTTGATGCTTTGTGACACTGCTTTTTCTTTTAGTAATTTATAGACCATACATAATGGGATTATATAACATGGATATTTTGTTCTTTCTTTCTATCAGCCTTCCTTTTATCCACACCCCCTTTAGTTTGACTTAGCAAAATCGGATTTTTTCTCTATGAATTAGAAAATAAAGAAGAGATTTCAGTTGCTACAAATATATGATTTATTCATATAGTGACTGTTTGGGGGGATCTTGATAATACGAAGCAATAAGTTGGTTTTTAGTTTTTTTACCTTGAAATAGAAACAAGTTTTGAGTAAGGGTTAGTTGATTTTTTCAGCCCCCGCTTGAAAATGTTAAACTTTTCAATTTGAAAGAAAAAACTAACGAATCACACACTAAGCATAGCAATTATACTAAATAAAAAAAATCAATGAAATTATTATTTAACCCTAACTAATTCGAACTGCTTGTTTCTCTTTAATGCAAAAGAATCCATGAAAGAATTTGTCTTTTTTTCTTCTATCATTGCTATCAAATAGAAAGAAAAAGTAAAATATATATATATATTTGTTTGCAACTTTTCTTTCTCTACTTTCTAAATATCCAAATTTTTAGGCCTAGCACTCCATAGATTGTTTGAATTGTATGAGAACCATAATCTATTTTGCTACAAATTATTTGTAGGGGAAGTTTACCTTCTCTTTTACCTTCTTTACGTGCAATATCTTTTCCATCGATACGACCTGCGAGTTTTACTTTTATTCCTTTTGTATCTGTTTTTCTAGCTAAATCAATAGCTTGTGCCATTGTCTTTCTATAGGGGACTCTATTTTTTAATTGTAAGGCTATATATTCTGCAAGAAGATTAGGTTGTCTATAATGTATTTCAGCTTTTTCGAGGTGAACAGTGATTTTTCTGGGGCTGGGGTATACAGAATAAAATTCTTGTTTTTTTATATTTTCCCGGAAATGGGCCAATGTGTTTTCTTTGAGTAAGAATTTTGGCACGAATCCGCTATATATTTTTATTCGTATAAATGGTTTTTGTATTTTATTTGCTTGTTTTTCAATTTTTATTCGTACAATTCCTTCGAAGCCTAAGGGAGGTATTCGAATGTTTTCATATTTTGTATTCCTTTGGTTTACTTCTTTGACAACCATTTGGTAATATTTGTTGAGCCTATATTGTACATAATTCTTGAAAAAATCTCGTATTTTTTGATCTTCTTGTATACCCGTAGCATATTTTTTTGGTTCTTCGAACCAAATAGAATGATGACTTTGGGTTGTACCAAGTCTGAAACAAAGTGGATTTGTTTTTTGTCCCATAATTCCTCCCTATTTTATTTTTTTATCCATATTTTTGGAATTTCATAGGAATCTAAATCTTAGATTGATCTAAGAAAGATTTCGGTTTTTCCTTTAGTACGATTGTTATATGACACGTGGTTCTTTTTATTGGAAAACTATGTCCTTGAGCACGGGGTCTTGCCTTTTTTTTAATAGCACCTCTATTGACTTCGGCTTTACTAATGAATAAATCCGCTTCTTTTAAACCCATATTATGATTTGCATTTTTTGCTGCAGAATAAATTAATTTAGAAATGGGATAAGATGCTTGATAAGGCATGAAATATAGTATTATAAGTGTTTCTTGATAAGAACGTCCACGAATTTGATCAATGACTCTTCGTGCTTTGGAAACAGAAATATGGATATGTTGAGCTAAAACCTTTACTTCTTTACCTGAAGTTAAACTCGAGTTCTTTTTCATAGGATTTTCCCCTAGCTTTTTCCAATTTTTCATAAGATCTCCTTAATATTTGTTTGATCCCTATTTTTTTTTATTCTTCATTACAGATTTTTTATCGTTATCGTTTCTTGCATCTCTCGCGAAATTCCGTGTAGGCGCGAATTCTCCCAATTTGTGATCTATCATAGATTCTGTTATATAAATAGGTATATGTTCCTTTCCATTATGAATACCGAATGTATGGCCAACCATTGAGGGTAGAATGTTAGATGCCCGAGACCAAGTGACTATTATTTCTTTCTCCTTCCCCATTTTGATTTTTTCCATTTTTTCGAATAAATGATTAGCTACAAATCTTTTCTTTTGATTAGCTACAAATCTTTTCTTTGGATTAGCTACAAATCTTTCCTTTGGATTAGCTACAAATCTTTCCTTTGGATTAGCTACAAATCTTTTCTTTGGATTAGCTACAAATCTTTTCTTTGGATTAGCTACAAATCTTTCTTGTTGACCTATCACAGCTGATTACTCCTTTTTTGACATGGTAAAGATTGGCATTCTATGTCCAATATCTCGATCTAAGTATGGAGGTCAGAATAAATACAATAATGATGAATGCAAAAAAGAGAAAATCCTTTAGCTAGATAAGGGGCGGATGTAGCCAAGTGGATCAAGGCAGTGGATTGTGGATCCACCATGCGCGGGTTCAATTCCCGTCGTTCGCCCATCCCATCGAATTTTGGAAATTCGATTTGGAATGTTCCTATTTACGGCGACGAAGAATCAAACTATCACTATATTTTCTCCTTTTCCTACTTTTTCTTCCAAGCGCAGGATAACCCCAAGGAGTTGCGGGTTTTTTTCTTCCAATTGGAGCTTTTCCTTCACCGCCCCCGTGGGGATGATCCACAGGGTTCATAGCTGCTCCTCTTACTACAGGACGCTTACCTAGCCAACACTTCGATCCAGCTCTACCCAAACTTTTTCGGGTCACCCCAACATTACCCACTTGTCCGACTGTTGCCAAGCAGTTTTGGGATATCAAACGAACCTCCCCAGATGGTAATCTTAATGTGGCCGATTTACCCTCTTTTGCAATCAGTTTCGCTCTAGCACCTGCTGCTCTAGCTAATTGTCCGCCCTTTCCATGTTTGAATTCTATGTTATGTATGGTCGTGCCTAAAGGCATACCGGTTGAAGTAGATTCTTCTTTTTTATCAAAAAAAACCCCTTCCCAAACTGTACAAGCTTCTTCCAAAGCATACGGCTTTCTAGATGTATATGATGATATCGAAAAAAATAGATCTTTTCATCGTATAATGAAGTATCACATGAGTGGATATATAGGAATCCTAATCTGCCGAATCATTCATGTTATCATCTTCTACATCCTAGGTCTTTCCGTTCCGTCATCTGGCTTATGTTCTTCATGTAGCATTCAGACCGAATGACTCTATCAAATTACGTCGATACTTCCACATATTACGGGTAACGTAGGAGACATCTCTTCGGGGGATCTTCATTACCACTGCTTAGCTTTCAATTCGCCTCTGACCATCAAATGAAATGTGAATAACCCGTCCTCCTCTCTTTGAAAGAAGAGGCGCTTCCGGTTCGGTACGTGCTTCAAACAATTTTCTCCATATTACCATATCTCTAGAGTCAATAATTCTCTATTAGAAACTACTGAACTCAATCACTTGCTGCCGTTACTCAACAGTTTTCTGTTGAGGTCTATTCCATAGAGGTACTCCAATTGAATCAGTGATCGATTTCTAGGTTTTGTCGTAAACCTAATTGGTTACTTCCAATTACGTAAATCAATAGTTCAAACCGCACTCAAAGGTAGGGCATTTCCCATTGATATAGGAACTTCTGCACCAGAAACAATGGTATCTCCAATTATAGCCCCTCTGGGATGTAAAATATATCTCTTCTCACCATTCCCGTAGTGTATAAGACAAATGTATGTATTTCGATTAGGGTCGTATTCTATGGTTACGATTCTACCAGATATGTCTTTTTGATTCCGTCGAAAATCGATTTTACGGTATAGACGCTTATGACCCCCCCCTCTATGCTTTGCGGTAATGATTCCTCTGACATTACGACCTTTACTACAACGATGCCGTCCATAGATCAGATTATTTCGTGGATTGGATTTCATTTGACTGTCTACAGCTCCATTGCGTGTACTTGGACTAGAAGTTTTGTATAAATGTATCGCCGTGTTATTAAGTATTTTTCTTGAAGTTCTTTTCTTTAGAATCTCTAGAAGAGGTGGAATAGAATAACCTGATGGAAGCGTAATGATCATATGCCTGTAATGGATTGCATGTCCCATAATAGGTCTCTTCGACCCTTTCGGGGTAGTCGATGGCTATTCATAGCCATTACCTGAACACCAAAGAAGAGTTCAACCCAATACTTACTTGATTTCTGTCTTAGTTGATCCTGATTCGGCATTAGAAGTATGTATATTGATTCTTCCCCAATAACCGAAGACTTTTTCCTGTAACTACTCCATATTTGATTCCATCCATAACTCCAATTTCTTCCCTATGAGTCCCAGTATTGATCAGGATTCGAGTTCTTAATCTTCCTATGTTATGGTATGAATATACCATATTCAATTCGTTATGGATGGATGATGAGATCCCATCCATAGAGAGCCAACTTATTGAACATTCCCATTAGGGTGCATCCAGTAGGAATTGAACCTACGAATTTGCCAATTATGAGTTGGGTGCTTTAACCATTCAGCCATGGATGCTGAATCTAAGAGATATTATCATAATCTAAAAGATGTATGATCATAATCATACACATTGGATCAAAAACGGGGTCAGAGGGATCAAAAACCGCTAATTCGTATAAAGCCATCGAACCGGCCCAACCAGCAACTAGAGCTGTGTGCATTATATGAACAGAAAGCAATCGACCGGGATCATTCAATACGACAGTATGAACACGATACCAAGGCAAACCCATGGAAATACTCCTTAAGAGAAATAGAAACTATGTCACTTTATTTTATCGCATTAAACTCAAAAGACTATATACTGTGTACCTCACCTTTTTGCAGTAGATTCTGTATCAGAAAGGGCTCATTTTGATTTCATCCCATTGAAAATCAAAATAAGGGAACAACTCCGTTCGTAAGAACAAAGAGAAGCAGATCTATTCAGTCCAAGGCGCATCGGAAGATTGCATTTTTATAGTTAAACTGATCCATCGAATGGATCAAATATTAAGTGAATATTTTCACATTTTTTTATTTTTCTTTTTTTTTTTTATAGTGTAGGAGGAGCATGAAAAATTCCAAATTGAGTATTTCGAAGTTGCAAGACGTAGTCGAAGTCTTTGTTTCAGACTACATTTTGAACAGGGTGATAATCTTTCACTTATGTTCGTTTATGGTTATGCTTAGTACGAAACTCATTACTAACGACGAATGGTTACAGAGGGTCGATTTTTGGTTATCTAAGCGAAAAGATGCAAAAAGTGTTACTCCAGTTAACACTAAAACTATCTCTTTTAGTGAAAATTGTTTTCGGCGCAGATATGTCTTCTATGGACATATAGAAGAGGGTAGAGAAGCACAATTGTATAAAAATTGTGCAAGAACTTCACGTGCACACGCTCGTTTAAACGGAATCCTTTTAGATCAACTTTGTGAATTTCTTGTTCAATTCAAGAATGAACAAATGAGTCTGAATGAGATGACTGAGCGTTTTCGAAAAGAGCTTAGTGCAGCGATTATAAATCGCTGCATATACTTTGAACACAAAGTAGAGCTTTATGATATTAAAGTAGAGCTTTATGATATTTTCACTTTAGTCGATCTTTTTGTGGACATTAACGCCGACTTAGGATTGTGCAATTTGTTTTCTGAAATTATAGAAAATGCAAAATTGGATCAATCCATTAACCAAACCATCAATAGATCTTTGAAAATGGAAATATGCTATCCATTCGATAGTATCTTTCCACCCTTCTTAATCAATTTTTGTAGGAGCAAAAATCTCCTTTTTAAAATAGTGCTTTTAACTTTTCTTTGTTCCGAAGAGCGCATTTCGATCGACGAGTTTATATCTTATCTTGAAAAGCTTTACGAAGCGGAATTCGTTCCATTGATAGAGGCCAGTAATCTGGCTAACGGGCCCCGCCAAATTCAGAACAGGTTTTTAGAACCTGGGCACAATAATTCTATTCACACAATACAATTTTATAACCTTGCGAAGTCTTATTGTATTGATGAATTGAATATGATTCAGGTACAGTTGAAACGAATCCACTCTAATATGGCCGGGTTACGAGCCGGCCTTCATTTGTGCTCCAAGGAGCAAGTGTTTTTGTCTTGTAAAAGCGATTTGAGAGTCTACATGAAGTCTTATTGCAAACAATTCAAAAAAATCAAAGAAAATTTTGAAAAAAATCGCGAAACATCGGACATATTTGATTACTTTATTCAAACGCATGTCGATTTCGCGATATGCATTCATATATTCGAAATTATGAATGCTACGATACGATGGAATGATCCAGGTTGGTTGGATTCATCGTCTGAAGATAATTCAGACGATGATTGGAGTGATCTGATCAAGTTTGGTATTGGAATTAAGAAAAAAAACTTTGATCCACCAAAAATCCCGGGTTCAGGGAGGTAAATGTTTGAGAAAAGGTCAAATTTTAGCAGACGGTGCCGCTACAGTTGGTGGGGAACTCGCTTTAGGGAAAAACATATTGGTAGCTTATATGCCATGGGAGGGTTACAATTTTGAAGATGCAGTACTAATTAGCGAACGTCTGATATATGAAGATATTTTTACGTCTTTTCACATTCGGAGATGTGAAATTAAGACTTATGTGACTGAAAGAATCAATGATTCAAATATTAAACAATCAGTGAAGAAATATTACCTAATTTTCTAATCAACAACCAATACCTAAAAAATAGAAGTCAAAATGAAAATCATCATCAGCATTTTTTGTAGTAAAATAAGGATAACATTAATACTCTTCATAATAATCTTAAAGAAAAGTAGGAACTCTATGAAAAAAAAAAAGAAAAATACAGCACATGATTGGATATCCAGCTGGATCTTGGACTGGAGAGAGATATTAAGAGAGATCAAGAAATCTCACTCTTTCATAGACATTTTTTTCGACCAAGAACGCTTTATGAGACTCTTTGACTCCCGAATTTTGGGTATCCTATTTTCCAAAAATTCCCAGGGTTCAGGAAGCAATCGATATTTAACCAAAACAGGTTTAATAACTCGAGATTCCAGGATCAAAAATGTAGTAAAACGTGTCCATGGTGTCGTCAAAAATGTGGTAAGGGGTGTGATGCTACTTGTACTAGGGGTCTGTTTATGTCGTCTTCAAAATCGAAATATAGTTGAACGAAAAAATATCTATTTGAGGGGGTTTCTTCCTATACCTATGAATTCGGTTGGATCTAGAGAAGAATCTTCTAATATTAATAGATTTGTAATTTCGCTTTTGTATCCTCCAAAAGGATCTTCTAATCAATCCATACATCATTTCGATTCCATTAGAAATGAGGATGTGGAACGAACAGAGATAGAATCAGGTCGATTCCCGAAATTTCTTTTTGGATCTTCCTCAAAGTTCCGGCTATCCGCAGAAGGTGAAAAGCGGATGAATAATAATCTGCTTCCGGAAGAAATCGAAGAATTTCTTGGGAATCCTACAAGATCCATTCATTCTTTTTTCTCTGACAGATGGTCAGAACTTTATCTGGGTTCGAGTCCTACGGAGAGGTCCCCTGTAGAGAAGGCTCTTTGGAAGAGAAAATTGGGTGTTTCTTTTGTCCCCTTCAGGCGGCGATCGGAACATAAAGAACTGGTGGATCTATTCAAAATAATTAGGTATTTACAAAAAACCGTCTCAATTCATCCTATTTCCCCCGGGTATTCTATGATTCCGAAGGAGAAATCGAATGCAGAAGATCGATTTGCAGAAATGGTAAATCGATTCATTCTATCAATAACGGAGCCGAATAAGGATTCCATTGGAAAAGATAGTATGAATCATCGAACTAGGACGAAATCTACGATCAATCAACATTTATCCAATTGGGCAAAGAGTGAGAAGAAATGGTTCGACCCTTTTATTTGTCGAACCCAGAGATCCAGGAATGGGTATCCTGATGCATATAGCAAATGGTCGAATGAGTTCCAGAATCTCCAGGAAGATTTCCTGGGATATTTCTCTTCGAAACAGGAGAAGCTTCAAGTAGTCTTCGATCAATTACGAGATTTACGAGATCAATTACGATGCCATATCACTGATTTTTCGAGTTATTGGGATTTGATTGATTGGTCCGAAATTTTCGACATATACGAATTCACTTTCACTAAGTTATTTCTTGTCCTTTTGCCCATGGCACGTCTCTTTTTTCATAAGTTACTTAAGTTACTTATCTTTTTTCCTAAGTTTTTGTACTGGTTATATCCCCGATTCTCTGTACATATCGGGAATATCGCCATTCATAGTTCTGAGATGTACATTTATGAATTGAAAGATCCGATCCAGGAGAAGTCGTTCGAACCACTACGTCTTCAAATCGTTCTTTTGAAGAAATTGAAACCCTTCTTATTGAACGATCATAATACTTCTCAAAGATTGGACGATCATAATACTTCCCAAGGATCGAAATTATGGATCAATGAAGAAAGAATATTCCCATTTTATTTCAACGAAATATCAAAGTGGATGATTGACTCATCCCATAGTAGAAAGAATCGCATGAAATCCTTTGATAACACGGATTCCTATTTCTCCATCATACCCCATGATCGAGACAATTGGCTGAATCCCGTGAAAGCATTTCATAGAAGTTCTATGATATCTTCTTTTTATAAAGCAAATGGACTTCGATTTTGGAATGATCTACATCACTTTTGGTTCTGGGTCTCTTGTAAGAAAAGATTTCCCTTTTTTGTGGAAAAAATTCGTATCAATAATGAGGATCTTACATATCGAAAATTCCTCAATATCTCATTTATTCGCAACAAAATAGTTTCTTTGTACGTCGGTCAAAAAAAACATTTTGTTTTGAGTCTTTCTGCAAGGGTATCTGACATAAACATACCTCAGGATCAGGATTTTCCAAAAAGTAGCGACAAAAGAGAGAACTTGTACAAATCTTTCATGTATAAATTGTATCAAAAATTCTATAATAGATTCTATACATCTTTCATTTTTCCAAGAACTCTTTATGCAATTCAATCCGATCCAGTCGTTTTTAGAGCTAGTTCCTCGATCGCGGACCTTTTAAGACCAATTCAATCTGATCCAGTCGTTTCTAGAGCTAGTTCCTCGATCGCGGACCTTTTTAGATTGGAAAAAACTTTTTGGCAATCTTTTTCAGATATGAATCGATCTGATTCAAAAATGAAGAACTTGCATCAGTATCTCAGTGTCAATTCAAACATGGACTGTGGATCAAATCCATGTTCTGAGAAATCTTTACCATCCGGAAAGAAGGAAAAAAGGAGTCTTTTTGGTTTTCGAAGTAAAAAGAAATACGTTAAAAAAAGAAATATCAAAATAATCAATAAAAAAAAACTTTTTTCTGTAAAACTTTTCGAAGGGAATATTGAAGAAAATATTATTTACTTAGAATGGACTATTTACAAAGAATGGCTGCTCACGATCTTTACTACGAGCGGGTTCAAATATTTCAGATTCATCCTTTCCGAGATTTTTTCCTATTTTATATTCCCAACCGTGATATCCAAAATTCAAGATATTCTGGATATACCATGGGTATATCTTGAGAAGATTTTGATGAAATGGACTCTGATAAGTGAGAAGATTTTGATGAAATGGACTCTGATAAGTAAGAAGATTTCAAATCTTCATTTAGTACAGCTACTCCGAAAAAAGACTAATCTGTCTCGAACAAAGACTGATTCTTTTAATGGGTCTTCTCCTTTTCTTTCTTGTACATTTTCATTATTCTTCTCATATAGGAATAAGTCATTGATATCGGCTGAGTTCCTCTTTTCAATTCTTTTCCTTCTTCTTTTTGCTGGATATCTCGCTTGTAGAGGTCTTACCTTCATTTGCAAAACCTGTCGTCAGTTATTTCTAGATTTTGAAAAGATCAAATCTTGGGCAAATCCATCATGCTTCATGGAGTTGGAAAAACTTAGGGATAGGTATCCTATATCTTCTTTCAGGTCAGAGAATTTAGAGGATCCCTTTCCAGTTATTTTCCAGGATCCCATTGGATTTATAGAGAATCCCCGTCCAGTTATTGCTATTCTGCAAAAATACTATGTTATTCTGGAAGAATACATAGGAGAATTCTTCAATTTTCTGATAGAACTAGGATACCTACTACTTTTTCAGGAAGAATCTGAGAATCGAAATCGGATCGATTTGCTCATCTCTTATCTCACCTATCGCATAAGTTCTTTCATAAGTCTCATCCCAAATAATTTCATCAATCAAATCATTTTTTTTATAAATACGAGACATCTAAGTCCTACAAGTATAGAGATGTATTCATTGATAAGGAAAAGAAAAAAGGTGGGGAACTGGGATGATGAAATAGAATCCTGGGTGGCGGACACCGATTGGGTTGATGATCAAGAAAAAGAATTTGTGGTTCAGCTCTGCACCTTAAGTACAGAAAAAAGGATTAATGAAATTCTATGGAGTTTGACTCAGAGTAATCTTTTAGATGAAATAGTGGAACAACCTGGATCCAATTATTTACGGTACTTATTTGAAATGCAGCAAAAGGATCTATTGAATTATGAGTTCAATAAATCCTGTTTAGCGGAAAGACGGATATTTCTTGCTTATTATGAGACAATAACCTCGTGGGGGACTTTTCATTTGTCATCTCGTCCAACCCCCTTTTCGCTTCGCTTAGCCCCGTACCCTTCTAGGAGTGTTTTAGTGATAGGTTCTATAGGAATTGGGCGATCCTATTTGGTCAAATCCCTAGCGAAAAATTCTTATCTTCCTTTCATTAAGATATATCCGCTCGAGTACCGGTATTTATACGATTACGATTGCGATTTTTACGAGGCGTCTTTTTGGTCTTTTTTGGATGGTGAATCATATTGGGTTGGAGGTGAATTCGACGACTGTGAGGATGAGGGTATTACTTCTATTCCTTTTGATGTTGATGATTTTGATGTTGATGATAGTGGCGATATTGCTAAGAATATTAATTTTGATAAGATTCTTTTCAATATGACACAGGATAGGCTAACTAGCAATAACCCATTTTATTGGGATATGACCGTGCAATTCGATTTGGCAAAAACAATATCTCCTTGTATAGTATGGATTCCAAACATTCATGATCTGGATCGGGATGAGTTGAGGTATTTATCCCTCCATCTAGAAGAGAGCTCTCTTTCCAATTCCAAGGATCGTCAAAGATGTTTTACTAGAAATATTCTAGTTATTGCTTCGACTCATATTCCCCGAGAAGTGGATCCCGCTCTAATAGGCCTGAATAAATTTAATACATTCATTAAGATACGAAGGCTTACTATTCCAGAACAACGAAGGTACTTCCGGATTCTTTCATATACTAGGGGATTTGGCTTGGAAAATCAAATATTCGATAGTAAGAAATTTGGGTCTATAACCATGAGTTCGAATGCACAACATCTTGTAGCACTTAACAATGAGGTCCTATCAATTAGTATTACACAGAGGAAATACATAATAGAAGAAACGAATTCAATTCGATTCGCTTCTTTTAGACAGACTTGGGATTTTCAAACTCACATAAGATGGTTTCAGGATCATAGGATCTTTTTGTATCAGATAGGAAGAGTTTTTGCACAAAATATATTTCTAAGCAATTTTCCCATAGATCCTATATATATCTATATGCAGGACCCTATCGCGAGGAATAAAATATGGAGTTCTTATTTGTACAAATGGTACGTCGAACTTGAAACAAATTTGAAGAAAATAACGATACTTCTTTATCTTTTGAGTTGTTCTGCCGGATTGGTCACTCAAGATCTTTGGTCTTCACCCGGACCCGATGTCAAAAATTGGATCACTTCTTCTGAATTTCTTGAGAATGATTCTCAGCTAGTTCAGAACCTATTAGAATTAGAAGGCTTTCTGGTGGGATGCTCATGGATAGAAAAAAATAGCAGTGAGACATTACTTCTTCGGTCCGAACCAAAGAATCCGTTAGATATGATGCAACAGAATTCTTTTTCTACCCGTTATCGTAGTAGATTGAGAAATGAAATAGAAATAAACGAATCGGAGTTTGAAGAAGAGCATGAAGCCGTGAACCCGCAGAAGATAGAGAACGATTTCTTCAATGAAAATCAAATAGAAATAGACATAGTCCGGTCTCCTAGAATATTTCGCTATATATTTGATAATCTCGAAATTGAGAATATCAAAAAGCTTATAAAATCGGGACTTCCTTATTGGGCCGAGTCATTTCAGGGCAACTGGCCTTTTTATCTTGAGGAAGATCAGCTTCAAGAGGAGGAGCTTCAAGAGAATGATTCGGAGTTCTCGGAGAATGAAACAATTCAGCACCAGAAACAAGACAGATTTTCAAAAGAACAAAGCTTTTTTATAATAAACCGATTTATTTGGGAACCTTCGGAGCCATTCTTTCTCGTAGTCATATACCTGTACTTTTGGCTTTCACCTCGAGAATTTTTTTCAGATGATCATTTAGATGAGAAGAGTCCTGACCTAAATAAGCATCCTTCTTCATATATAGAAGAAGACAGTTGGTTCCATAAGGGAGAAAAGTACTACGAATTGTTGGGGCGTCGTCAGAGATGGCAAAGAAGACTTAGAATCAATAGTTCCTTATCTAAAGGATCTTTCTCCTCTCATATTCTGTTCGAGAGTTATCAGTATTTAGCGAATCTGTTCCTATCTAACGAAAGGCTATTGGATCAAATGACCAAAATATTGTTGAGAAAGAGATGGCTTCTCCCGGAGGAAATGAACCATTTGATTTGTGGAACAGGAGAAAGATTTCCCATTCCTTATCCGTAAAGATATGTAGCCATGAAAAAGGGAAAAGGCCTAGCGTGGAAGAGGATTGGCCGGGTGGTTGGTAGAGTCGTGGAAACACTTGTTTATTCGATATTTTGGACCTTAGTTCATACAAGCATAAATTTCAATCTTAGATCAAAGCACTATGTACGGATGATATAAACTGCCTAAACAAGAATTCCTTTCTTGTTTAGGCGAACAACCAGAGTAGAAAAACAGAGTAGAAAAACGGATTCATTCGGATCGACATGAGGGTCCAACTCCATTGGATTGCCAGAATCCATCTTGTATATTTGAAGCAGGTTGACCCCCGTGCTTCTCTCATGGTACAACCCTCTTCCTGCTGAGCTGAGCCCCTATCTCCTCGGCCCACAGAGGAAAAATGTAAGGCTGGTGCTCAAAATTCATTACGGAAGAAAGGACTCACAGAGCCAGGATCACTAGGGGGATCACTAACTTCTACTAAAACGAATACTAATATAATAGAAAAGAACTCTTTTTTCTGTATACTTTCCCCGGTTCCATTGCTACCGCGGGCTTTACGCAATCGATCGGATCGTATAGATATCCCTTCAACACAACATAGGTCATCGAAAGGATCTCGGACAACTCACCAAAGCACGAAAGCCAGAATCTTTCCGAAAGTTGATTCCTATTTCAAGAGTGCATAACCGCATGGATAAGCTTACACTAACCCGTCAATTTTGGATTCAATTGGGGATTTTCCTTGGGAGGTATCCGGAAGAAATTGGAATGGAATAATATAGATTCATACAGAAGAAAAGGTTCTCTATTGATTCAAAGGGTATACCTATGGGATAGAATAAGAAAAATCGAAATGAAATGAAAGAATCCAGGAAAAAAAGGAAATCGAAAAAAGGAAATAGAACAAACAAATAAGTAGAAGATCGAAGAGCTCTCAAAATGACAAAATTGAAACTCAAAAAGGATCCTTCTTTCTAATTCTCTAAGGATGAGAGGCAAAGGGATTTCTATCGAGAAAGAGTTCTTGTTCTTATTTAGATAGAAGATCGTGATTTGATCCGCATATGTTTCGTAAAAGAGAAATCTTTTCCTTTGATCATAAATGAAAAGTCTTCAATTGGAATATGAAAACGTGACTGAATTGGTCTTAGTTACTCTTCGAAACGGAGTGGAAGAAGGGAAGAAATTCTCGAACGAAGAAAAGGATCCAATTACTTCGAAAGAATTGAACGAGGAGCTGTATGAGGTCAAAATCTCATGTACGGTTCTGTAGAGTGACAGTAAGGGTAACTTATCTGTCAACTTTTCCACTATCAACCCCAAAAAACCAAACTCTGCCTTACGTAAAGTTGCCAGAGTACGATTAACCTCTAAATTTGAAATCACTGCTTATATACCAGGTATTGGCCATAATTTACAAGAACATTCTATAGTATTAGTAAGAGGAGGAAGGGTGAAGGATTTACCCGGTGTGAAATATCACATTGTTCGAGGAACCCGAGATGCTCTCGGAGTAAAGGGTCGTCAACAAGGGCGTTCTAGTGCGTTGTAGATTCTTATCCAAGACTTGTATCATTTGATGATGCCATGTGAATCGCTAGAAACATGTAAAGTGTATGGCTAACCCAATAACGAAAGTTTCGTAAGGGGACTGGAGCAGGCTATCATGAGACAAAAGATCTTCTTTCTAAAGAGATTCGATTCGGAACTATTAGATGTCCAGGGTCCAATATGAAAATCATTTCAGAGGTTTTCCCTTACTTTGTCCGTGTCAACAAACAATTCGAAATACCTCGACTTTTTCAGAACAGGTCTGAGTCAAATAGCAATGATTCGAAGCACTTTTTTTACATTCAACTATGTATTTCGGAAACCTAAGGACTCGATCGTATGGATATGTAAAATACAAGATTTCCAATCCTAACAGGAAAAGGAGGGAAACGGATACTCAATCTCAAGTGAGTAAACAGAATTTCATACTCGATCTCATAGATCCATATAGAATTCTGTGGAAAGCCGTATTCGACGAAAGTCGTATGTACGGCTTGGAGGGAGATCTTTCCTATCTTTTGAGATCCACCCTACAATATGGGGTCAAAAAGCCAAAAAAAAAAAAATTGATTCGTTTTTAGCCCTTATAAAAAGAAAACGGATTCTTTAACCTCTTTCACGCTCATGTCACGTCGAGGTACTGCAAAGAAAAAAACTGCAGAATTCGATCCAATTTCTTGTAGTCGAGTCGTTAACATGTTGGTTAACCGTATGATGAAACACGGAAAAAAATCATTGGCTTATCAAATTTTCTATCGAGCCGCGTTAGATATTGAAAAAAAGACAAAAGAAAATCCAGTATCTATTTTACGTCAAGCAATACTTAGAGTAACTCCCAGGGTAGGAGTAAAAACAAGAAGAGGAAAAAACGGAAAGACTTATAAAGTCCCTGTTGCAATCCCACTTCCACAAGGAATATTACTTGCCATTCGTTGGTTATTAGAAGCATCCCGAAAGCGTTCGGGTACAAGTATGACTTCACAATTAAGTTCCGAATTAATAGATGCTGCTTCAAAAAAACGTGGTAAGGCCATACGCAAAAAGGAG
>JAMFTS010006692.1:0-22592 GCA_028095005.1 Rhynchospora pubera
TCGATACTCCTAATTTAGCATCGAGATCTCTAGATTTTAGTTTTTTGACCGAGAGGGAGCCTAACCTAACTGTCAAATAGGATTTCATGTTACTCCATGGCGAAGGAGGTATATAGAGAGACGATGGCATTTTCGTCCAATTCACTTAAAATTAATCTTTATCATTTAAAAAATCAGTAAATATGTCAATAAGGGTATATACTCCATTATTAGCATGATTAGAGGGGTAAATATTCAAATTTAAAGATTAGATGGGTATATTTCCAATTAGAGAAGATTAGAAGGGTATACACCCAATTTTCCCAAAAAAAAAAAACATATACATAGACAACATGAAATGAACAGATTCGTCCGAGTATCCAACTGTTCCTCTCCTCTCCAGTTGTCGTAACGGACTGTTACTCCGTTAGTCGTAGCAATACTTCTCTGTTAACGACGACGAAGCTAGCTCCGCTGCCAAGCGGGCCAGGCCCTTTGGTTACTTCTCTGAATATAAATCCATCAGTAGAAGAAATTAAAAAAAACACAAACGGTGAGGGAGAGCACGCGGCACGCCGGTCTCTCTCTCTCTCTCTCTCTCTAAGATATTTTTCTTTGAAAATGGAAATGCAAAGCGACCACGACGTAGCGCTAAGCTCGACTCTCTTCTTAGATGGCGTTGGCGAGGTGGTCGTCCAGCTCAGTTCCGACGGATTATCCTGCTCTCCTGTTGATTCGGTATCCAATTTCATCAAATTCGCCTTGATTTGACCACACTTTTTTCTGAGCTTAACATTGTTCATATGTGACCATAGTGTGATTAAGTTGATTGTTCTGAATTACTTGTAGGATGCCATCACTAATTATTGCTTGGGGGTGAGATCCTATTTAGCTAAAGAAACGAAGATTAGTTTCTCGGATGTTTATGCAATAGAGCCAAAAGAATGGGGCTCTATCTATGACCCCTCCGTTGCTGGCACCTTTCTTCATGGCGATCATGTCGAGTTTTCTTTTCTTTTCATATCCTTATTTTGAATTTGGTTATGTTCCTATTTTATTCTGCTGTCGAAAATCAGAAACCTCATTTTGAATATTTCTATGCATAACAGAAATTTAGATATAATCATGCCATGGACAGTAAATTAGATGGTGTAAAACTTCTTATAATATAGTCTGATTTGAGATTTTTTTACCATCTTTTTTTAATTATTTTTTTTGTGTTATTTCAAGCATTACACCATTGTGAACTGGGTGAACTTTCATTCGCCACTTGTGGCAAGTTGCATGAGAGTTGATCAGGAGCCTTTATTAGTTGCCACCCGATTTCAATTATAAATAGAAACAAAAGAATTATTTCTTGTATATAGTCTAATACAAGTCCATGCAGTTCATGCGAGGTTTAAACATCAAAACCTGGCCAATTAACAAGTTCAATAAGCTGAAAAAATGGATATTTTTCTCCATTTAAGTACAAGGTGGAGCAACTATTTCTGGACTCTTGTAAACTTTCTATAATAACTGATGGCCTGCCTTATTATAAATGATAGGCCTCAGGTTTCTCTGCAAGCTCCAGCAAGTAAGTTCATAGCTGAACATATAATTTATTATCTAATTATGCTGTTGCTTTGATCCAGATGCACCGATTTGCTGTGCATGGGGGTTGTAAGACCCAAGAAACAACCAGCCCCTTGGATTCTGTCAGAGTACATTTTTGGGCACAAGGACCTAAATACCTGTGAAGCTTGGGTGAGACAACTCAATTCTTGCACGAGCAACCAATACAGAAGGCCCAAGAAACTTTTGGTACATGTCTGAACTTCATATTACACTGTTGTGCTACTTGGTAGAATTCTACTAGTATCCAAACTGATTCTTCTCGTTGCTATCTACACTTCTTCTTTTTTTTTCCATTTAAGCATAATTAAGTCCCATATCATGGCTAGATCCTAATACAATTTGGCCATGCTGTCAAAAAATTTATTTGAATGTCACACAGTTTACCAGTAATTATGGGATGCTTGTTTATTCTAAGATCAAAATAACTTGGGATGAAATGACTGCCATGCCATGTAAGCTTAAAGGCCTGTAAAACAAATCCATAAACATGCTGAGATTGTTTTTGTGTTAAAAATAACTCAGGAACCAGGAGCTGTAATAATTTTATTCAGAAAAGTTGGGTAGGATTTCTGTGCCCCTAAGGGTCTGCTCCAGGATTGCAAATCTGATGGAATGGAATGGAAGGTAGAGAAAACCTGCCGCTGACCGTATCTGCCCGACCTCTTTACTTGCTCCAAAACCAAAGTAACAAGAAGTGAGAGGAAGGTTCGGTAGTGAAAGAAAGACACATAAATGTATACTCTTTACTCTCAATTTGTTACTCTCAAATCGGGGGGTACGAATCCTTGGTTCCCATTCCTTTCCATTCCTCTAATGAATGGATCCTGGAGCATAGCCTAAGGCTGGGTGAGAACAAAAGGTTTCTGAGTTGTGTCATCCCTTCATTATTGAATCACCCGACAGCTAATGGGCTTCTGGTGGGAAAAAAACCATTCTGTACTCAAGCTCAAAACCTCCATAAAACACACTGAATAACTTATTATCACTAACTAATTTTTTTGCCATGAATTGTAATGATAATTGATAATTGAAAATATATTTTTTAAAAAATAGGGTAAAGTTACTTTCTCTCCTAAGATCAGGTGAGAATGCCAGTGTTTAATATTAACTGATTAGCATTTGTCTCAAGGTACTAGTACATCCATTGTGTGGAAAAGGAAAGGGATTAAAGACATGGGAGACAGTTGCACCTGTATTCTCCCAAGCTAAAGTAGAGACAAAGGTGTGTGATTTGGTTTCCAGTATAAGACTTGTTTTTCTAAAGAATTTTTATTAGTTGGAAATATTCTTCTAAAATTGTGTTTGGATTCTTTTAAAAATGTATTACTCAGGTGATTGTGACGGAGCGAGCAGGACATGCATATGATGTAGTATCAACATTACCTGACAGAGAGCTTAGATCACTAGATGGCATTGTCACTGTGGTACATAGATTTATGTTATCTATAATTATAATTACGACTTAAAATGTACAATTAGACAAGTGTGCAAATGAGCTGAATAAATCATCTCCAATGTATGATTACTTCTCCTTACTCTTTTGATGTTTAATAGCAAAATACAATATAATGTTTATAGGGTGGTGATGGCTTATTTAATGAAGTTCTAAATGGCCTTCTCTCATCAAGGCATAAGGCCTCTTATCCTCCTCCTCCAACAGGCTTAGCTCAAAATGGAGATAATTATCAAAACCAACAAATAAATATCACTGTAAATGCTGATGACACGAGTCATACATCTGCTGATGAAGGCAACTCATCTCCAGAGACTTCATGCAGAAACGATGACAACGAACCACTTCTTTCCACTTCACAACCTGCTGGAAGCCGTGTCTCAAACTTAGGTATGGCAATTGTCAGCTTATTTACCTGATTACACCTTCTGTGGTGGCATTCTTGTACCAAATATGTTTCTGTTATGGATTGATGTACAATATGGGTGCAGTACCAACCAGACGTGTTATGTGGTATATCATAACAGTTTAAATTGGGAAAGATGCAGTTCACTGTTGTGGGTATGCATAGCTAAAATGGAAGATCACATTTGAGTGACCTTCCACTACGACACCAGTCTAAGTAACTTTTCGAGCCTTATAGGCACTGTAATATGAAAGATATCTCATTTCAATACAAAAAGTTGGCCTTTGTCACAGTACTGTGCTGTCTCAGATGCCGTCTAACCATATCCAACTATTAATGCAACATAGATATGATATAATATTAAGTCAATATCCATAACAATGCTGCATAACATCATGGGGGTTTTTTTTGCCTAAAATTTGAACCTGTGGATACACTTGGGCAATTTATCAATGTATATATATAGAGAGAGCTCTGTTGATGCGGCATGACTGTCACAACCTTACATACTT
Organism: Rhynchospora pubera; assembly: GCA_028095005.1. Lineage (NCBI taxonomy): Eukaryota > Viridiplantae > Streptophyta > Magnoliopsida > Poales > Cyperaceae > Rhynchospora > Rhynchospora pubera. Next base: position 3,968 of record JAMFTS010006692.1, read on the forward strand.
TGGGTTATATATGCAAAGAAACCAAATTTGAGAGCTTTGTTTGTAAAATGAGACATTGACGTCCATCAATGTGAAAATCCTCAAGAGCAGATTCTGACATCTCTCTTTTTTCTGGGGTCTACAGGAACTCAGTACAGAGTTAACAGACCAGGTGATTCAGGTCAGTATGTTATACAACTTGGTGGATTCATTGCCATTTTGTGGCAATAATAAGGTGAGAATGGCTAACGCGCCATCGATGGCACGTGCCATCAATTTTTCTATCTACTCGTTTTTTTGAGATCCAAAATTCAAACGGTCGATCTAAACCGTTCAAGTTGATCACAACATTGAAATACCCTTAGAGACCATTTTACAATTTTTCAATCTTTTTTGCTATTTATTATGATATTTTCAATTTGGAGGGCCTGAAATACTCTAATCATAATGTTTTTAAAAGTAGCATAATAAATAGCAAAAAAGTTAAAAAAAAATATAAAATTTTGTCTCCAAGGATATTTCAATATGGAGAACAACTTGAACGGTTTGGATTGCCCATTTGAATTTTGGATCTCGAAAAATGACTTGATGGCAACGGGACCCTCTGTGCCATCGATGGCACATTGGCCATCCTCATAATAAGGTTGTGATTTATTAATTAGAGTCAATCTACAAAAAGGAAAATTGCATGTTACTGAATTGGATACAATTTTTTGCTTCTCTTGTAGCCGATGGCCCTTCAGTTTCTTTTCCAAATGATTGGTTCAGATTAGGGCTCATACCTGCTGGTTCGACCGATGCTATTGTTTTGAGGTATGAAAAAAAATCCTACTTTAATTAATGTATATAGCAAGTATTCAAAATTCAGCTTGGTTTGGAAACAATTTTACTTTTAAGTACTTGGCGGGCATGTTCTGACTAGTATGTTCTGTTCCAGTACAGACCCAACATACATGACCAAAATTGAGACTTGTGAGCTCAGCTATCACTAATTAACTGTTATAATGTTTTACTTTTATATCAATGGCTTCACAAACTCCTTTTCTCTCTGTCATGCAGGCACAACTGGAGTAAGAGACCCTGTCACATCAGCATTGCATATCATTCTAGGTAGTAAAATGTCCCTTGACATAGCTCAAGTTGTACGATGGAAGACTAGCCCTTCCTCTGTCATGGATTCTCCGACCTTCGCTATGCTGCTTCTTTTGCTGGGTATGGTTTATAAAACTTATTGTTTTGATTCAATAAGTTGCAAAATTTTCTTTGCAGATAATATTTTTTAGTTTCATACGCAGGTATGGATTTTATGGCGATGTTATCAAGGAGAGTGAGAAGCTCCGGTGGATGGGTCCTGTACGCTATGATTATGCTGGAACGATGGTTTTCCTTAAACACAAGTATGGTCTCCTAACATATGGAATTCTAGATGACTGCCATAAAAACTATACTGCAATTTCATAGTTTGCAATTTTTGGTTCAAAATCAGACAGTTCAGACTATATTAAAAGACTACCCTTAAAAAGAAAATCTAAGTAATTCTGGCCCTTTGATCCTGATTGGATATGAGAATGATGATGCATTTGTGCTATCACTACTATGAAACCAGATGCAAAATCTAAGTTCCGTGAGTTGGTTGGTAGATATGATACATAGAAAGGGGGGCCACCTGGTTAGCTGAATAGTCAGATTCAGTTAGCCTCTTTTATTGAGGTCAATAGAAATTGGGTATAAGATTTTGGTGGCAGCAACAATTACTGTGATGATGTATATTGAACCAACCATGATGCTGGTGTAGTAAACAAATTTTCCAACAGAATGCCACATGCCTCTTGTATTTTGAGCAAGGAAATTATGAACAAAATTGTAGATCCCTAATACTGAAAATTCTGTCATCAAATAGTAACAATTCTCATTTATCCAGAACATACGAGGCAGAAGTAACTTACTTAGAGCCGCAAAATATCAACTCTTCCTCTCATATACCCAGAAGGAAACGGCAAAAGCAAATCTGCCGCACAAATTGCATGGTATGCAACCAGCCAACTCCATCAGAATCTGATCGAGAGTCCTTAGATGGAGCAGTGAACAAATCTGACATCTATACTGATAGAGATTTTAAGTGGTCGAAGTTAAAGGGTCGCTTTTTAAGCATTGGCGCTGCCGTCATTTCATGTAGGAATGAAAGAGCACCCGATGGCCTAGTGGCTGATGCTCACCTTTCTGATGGTTTCTTGCATCTCATACTTGTGAAAGATTGCCCTCGGCCTCACTATCTCTGGTAAATTTTTGGAAACCTAAACATTTTGTCGTTGTTTTTCGACTTACTGTCTTGTCAAGTATGTGGGCTATATGGTATGTAATTGCTTGCCGTCAATGATCCAGTTGCTCTAATTGGAATATTTGATCACAGCTTATTATTCTTTTACTCGTTATTCAACTTTATTTTCCTTGGAGCCATGGCCCATGGTGAAATCTGTCTGGATCTTCACGAGTGCAGAAATAGACTTGATAGTTGATATCCCTTGCAATGCACAAGGGAAAAACTGCCATTTACCTGACGTCCTAAAGGCATCTTAATCTAATTTCTCAATTAGTGAATATAATAAGTATGACAAATGCCATAAAAGGGCATCTTTTTTCTACTCTGAATTTTCTACTAGGTCAAATGCTATTTTTTCTACACAAGTAAGATATCTTCAAGTTGCCTGATATCCTGTACATCAGAAAATACTCCAAAAGGGATGAGAAAACAATGGCTAAATTTGAGAGAGAGACTAATTTATACAGCACTGTTACTGCAGGCATCTTACACAGCTAACAAAAAGGGGCTCTGACCCGCTGAACTACAGCTTCATAGAACACCGCAAGGTTAGTGTATTCACTAATCACTACTATGAATAAGCTATCACCTATCTCTTGAAATCAATACTATTATGTGGATAATTATTTTTTAATCTTTTTTCAGACTCCTGCTTTCACATTCGTCTCGCAGCATGACAGAAGCTTATGGAATTTGGATGGAGAGGCTCTTCAGGCATGCCAAGTGTCAGTTCAAGCTTGTCGTGGTCTTGTTAACTCCTCTTTGCATCTGGACCAGAAGTATAAATATTACCATTAGTCCATTACGTGACCTCTCCTCATGTAAAACTTCTACATGATTGGATTGTTGCAATTATTAAAATTTACAAAAAATAAAAATAATAGAAATTTTAGGTGGCTTGAGGCGCGATCCTACATATGTAATTTTGTATATAACATTTTTTTTAGGATAAATTAAAAACCCTTGAATATTTTGTTCGCTTTATGATTCACTTGTTTATCTAGATTACAGACCATCTAAGAGAAGTTCGTAGCTAGTTAACAGTATTATTTTTCTTATTTTTTCCCTTGTATAGAAAATAAAATTCCTCAACCTTTTTCTTATTTTTACAACAATGCCCTGCTTAGTTTTCACAGGTAAATAAAATCAAACTGTACATTCAGACTGGTCCTTTGAAACTTTGAAAGGAGAGATAGAAAGGCTTTCATTGTAACTTCATAAGTTACGGCTGCTTTGAAGACGAGATTATATAATTCGTACAATCATTGTGCTTGGGAGAAAAAAGTAACCATCATAATTGCTCAAATTGATTGGAACTATAGGTAATGCGTAGGAATTAGGGACCAAGTCATTGAAACATGACATCCTGAAAGCCAAGTTGAATTGTTTTTGCATATATGTATTCATATTAATTTTTTTAAAAAGTAATGTTGTCTCCCTAGTCCCTAGACAGTCAATAAATTGAAAATGACAATATAAACTACAAGATAAAATATAAAATTATACGTCCAGGTTGGAGAGTAGTAATAGCCCCAACATAGAGATAAGCACATATTTTCTCCCTAGATAGTCAATTCCTTGAAAATGACGATACAAACTACAAGATAAAATATATAATTTTGGTCCCCTAAAACAATATTTTTAACCAAAAAAAAAAAAGTTAGCCTTCAAAGTATTTCTCTGTTCCTTGTGTTGAGCTGATGATCGTAGCAAATTCGGGAATGCAGCTCCTTTGGTTCATTCTCTATCTTTATATAAAGCCACTAAATTTGAAGTTAAATTGAATTTAGGAACACTGAAAATATAAATACATATTGTATGATGTCAATGTACTTATTACGATATATATTCTGCTGGTAAATAAAAGCCAGATATGCTTGATTTTATTATATATTGAATAACTCATGTTTCCTTGAAACAAACATTCGAAATATCTTTTAGCTCAGGGTTTAGTTATGGCAGATCAATACTAGCTCCAGCCTCCAGGGCAAAGTTGTCATTGTTCCTCTGTACGATTTGTGAAATTCCTGATTTATCATTGGTCCAAAATCAAAAGGTGCACCCGGAACCACACACCGGTAATTGAATAAACTGGAGGCGAAATAGAGTTAGGTGACAATTTAAGTAATTATTAAATATTTGTTTATTTGAAAATTATCCTATACCACTGATTAACTCAGATTATCTACAACACACAGGGAATTGAATAAACTGGAGGCGAAATACAGTTGGGGCGAAATAAAGCAGCAAGAAAAAAAAAATATATAAGCAGAATGACATGAAAAAAAAAGAGGTACAATATTTCAACTAAACTCCATCAAATAAATATATATTGAAACAATTCGCATAGATGAACCAAAATTAACCACTCTCTTGCTCCTTGCTATCTCAAATAGAAAAATAATCACCCAAAAGGCAAAACTACTGTTCCTGAGAGCCAGTGAGTGTGCAAAAGATGTACATACTCGTCGTCCTAAATCTCCCATAGGGGAAACTTCAAAATAAAAAAATTCTTTGTATGTCTACATCCGAATGCTGAAGTACTCCGGATCAAAATGGTGCAGCCTAACATATCCATCTTCACCACCACTTGAGAAACTATTGCAATTTAAAAGAGAAAATACACAAGTCAGCATAAAGCATCCCTTTGTTCTTCTGTCTACATTCTTGCCTTTTGGAGACTTTGCAATGGTTCATACCAGCGAAAAAAAAGGTACTTGCGGATTTACTGGAGCAAAGGTTATACAGCATAACATGAGGTAAAATGTAGTTAATTCGGATAATGATATTATTAAAAGTATTAGCAGTATACCTTCTTCCATCAGGATTGAAGGCCAAGGCATTTATTGGTCCAAAGTGTCCCTTTACTCCACCAATCTCATCTTGTAGAATCTGTAGAAGAAACAACGAAAAGGTTCAGACATTCAGAGAGTTCTACACTTAAAAAAACAAAACGTGATTCTAAAAATTCATATTAGTATTTAAAAATTTTATTTATTGACTAAAAAGAAACCTTGTGATAAAATTTAGCCTCAAATTTTCCAGCACGCCGATCAGTCATTGTAACATTGACTGCCTCTTGGCCTCCTCCAATCACCACCTGAAAGGAAACACACCACGTCATATTCTATAAAAATCCTCAAACATACCTAGCTGCCCACCACCCTCATTCATCTATAGGAGAAATTTTGAAGAAAAAGGTAAATTCTACCATCTTTTAAAGAGAATGATATGAATCAAGGTGGGGTTATACCAGATATTGCATAATTTGTTATTTGTGTATGGAAACATTCCAAAGCACAAAATATACTCACATGGTCAAGAAGGGGAGAAATAGCCACAGCATTAACAGGACGATCCATTTGATATGTCTTCAAAAGCGTCAAGGACCTTGAATCCCATAGCTAACAAAAAAGAGACACAGAAGAAAGTGTCAAAGAAAAGATGTGGCTGTCTCCGAATCTACTTCCTAGAGAAATTCATAAATTTGAAATGATGAAAAGAGAGCATCTAATACACCTCACATGGATTTCTATATTTTCACCATAATTTCACAACATTAAACTATGTCTTAATTAGACAATTAATAAATATGTAAACATCATTTTCAGTAGTACATGCATCACACATCAGTCATGTTGTGCCAGGTAGAAGTTGACTATCACACATCATGGGATGTTCTCCAAGTGTCAAAAACAAAATACAAGATCATTGAATCTGATCAAATTGCATTGGATCCAAATCTTTTAAATGCAATTTGTCAGGTTCTTTCTGTATACTTTGTTTTGATATTCATAAACCCTTTAGCCACTAAAACATGATTCAACAAAAAGATTATGAATTCAACATGCTACTAGTGTTTAGCCATCAATGGAGTATGGTGAAACTGGCAATACTAACAAATTCTATAAACAATAGAAATAACTTCAAAATTGAATCACACTTTGTCTGCTTTTTTGTACTTTGCAAAACAAAATAAACATTTTCAGTCAAAATTTATAATAATAATTCAACAAATTAGGCATCAGATTCAACTCCTGCTATATATTCTAACCTTGGCTGATTTATCAGCAGAGCCTGTCAGGAAGTGGGACTTGTCAGCAGACATGCACAGAGAAGATATTGTTTTCTGATGGCCGCTCTCCTTGTCTGTTTCTTTTCAAAAGATTCCCAGTCTATGCATGACACAGACCAAAAAAAAGCAATTGTCATACTATATAATTCGATATATAAAAGATGTCAGAATATAACTTCGCACAAGGAAGTTTTAAAAGGACAGTAACACAGTATGCAGCAGCTAGTGTCGATGACATACAAGTTAGACCATTTTGATAGTTTTTTCATTTTTTTTTTACTTTTTTGTTCTTTTCAAGAAAAATTAGATTCATAGCTACATGTAAAAGTAATGTTTCTAAAGAAACCCAACTTGTTGATCAATCAAATCTTTGTTGATTGATTCACAATGATAAAGCTTAATTGAGGTGTAACTGAGCTTAACACCATGCTTATTTAACAAAATGTCTCAGATCAGATGTGAAGAATTAAGAACAAACCTCAGCATCCCAGATGCGAATGATAGAGTCTTCACCGGCACTTATGATAGTCTTGTTCAGTGGGCCCCATACAGCTCTGTTAATTCTCCCTTGTGGACCCTTGATTGTCAATACTGAATCGCTGGTCTCTACAATAAGATCGAAATAAACACTCACAATTTAAAAACATAACTCCATATTTCGAGTAAAGTAGAACTACCATTATATTGGGAAAAAAATTTCTGAAGCCCAAACAAAACCAAAACCTCTGGACTGACTCCGTCTAACATATTATCAACCCAGATTTAAGTCTACCGTGAAAGGGCCATAATGTCTACCATGAAAGTGAAACTCCAACCAGCAGGAATGACTTAAAACCAAGGATTCACCCGAGACTGAATTCAACCACAATCACGTCGCATTCTACAAGCCTAACCCAACTCCACTCATCTTTCACATTTCTCAATACATAGATTTTAGCCATAAAAAAGAACCTTCACAATGTACAAGATTTGGATGAATGCAAGTAGGGTATGACTAATAATTCACAGATACTTTACTTACGGTCTGCAGGGTCCCTGGCAATGCGCTTGACTTGAATAGTCGATGGGTTGCCCATAAAGGGGTCAGTTGTGATGACAACCAGCTTGTCGCCAACAGAGAAGTCAACTGACCGGAGCGGGTGAGTTGAAGTTGAAAGTGTAGAGCTGGGTGCCAGTTTGAACATCCCACAGCTTCACCGACTGGTCAGCAGAACCAGTCACCAGCCGCGTCGAGTCACCTGCAAAAAGTTGTTCCATTAACAAATTTCAGGGAGGAATTTTATCAGTTTTTTTCCCCTTCTCTTATAGGAAAAACCATATATGCACTACAATTTTTTTTTAAAAAAGCCTATTTACCTTGGTCTAATAAAAATTATTCAAAAAATTTAACAGGCTTTCTATATTTGTTTGTAATGTAAGGTTCAGATAAGGTCAGGTCGCACAAATTACAAAACCCTAAACATGGATCCCAAGAACTAAAGGAGATGAGATGGTACGAGAAACGTCGCAGCACCAGACGGCGCCGTTGTGGCCGCGATAGGTGCCGAGGCGCTCGCCGTCGTCGGCGAACCAGACGGTGGGAGTGTGGTCCTTGGCGCAGGAGAAGAGGAGGTCGCCTTCTCGGTTGTACTTGAGGAACGTGAGCGGCCTCTCGTGGCCTTTCATCAAAATCGGCCTCATGATTGCTTGCTTCTTATTTGTTTCTCCTTTCTTTTCGTGGATGGAAGATTGGAGAAGCGATCGAGGAGAGACGGTGCGGAAACTGAAAAACTCTAGGCGGCGGCGAAACACTCCAAGTGGATCTCCGCAGAGTAGAGAGGTTTTAGATATTGGACGTTGGATCGAATCGACGGTTCGGATTTGAAGGCGACCTAAAATAAAAAGAAACGCGCAGGAAAATATGAGGGACGCGCGCTCGTGGAGCGTATCCTCTGGATGGTTGTTATTCAACCGTCCACTGGACGTCTTTCGATACGAGCCGTCTGATTTAATCTAAACGGTTAGGTTTTTTCGGGCCTATCAATCTTAGTATCATGCACGGGGCATTTATAGTCATTGAAATTAAATCAGACGGCTGAGATCGAACCATCCACTGGATGGCCATTCTGCGAATTCCGCGCGCTGGGTTAAACAGAAGGGATGCGGGTTTTATTTTTAATTAACGGGTCCAATATTGTGACGGGTGCAAACCCACTTAACTTTTCCGGCGATTTAGACCACTGCAGGGCAGGAGGGTAGGTTCTGTAGCTTCGTTTAAGGATAGAGAAGACAGTTCAAGGGTTGGTTTGGAGTGCATTAGCCTGGATTGGTGGGATTACCGCTTGCTGGTACGGTGGTACCGAAAGGTTTGACGTATTGTATGGTACCTGAGGAGGGTTGTTTAGAATCTCACAGGAATGGAGAGGAGGCTTATGAAATCATTCACTACATGAAGGCTTCATTTGGTGAGGGAGTCAAAGGTTTAGTGTAGTGGTGAAGTAATCGGTACCAAGAGTTGGTACCTGTGAATGGAGTCTGGTTTACTAAGGTTCACATGTTAGTTGTCACTGGATGTTAATCTAACAACGTCTACATTTGCTCATTAGCATATTTGAACTAACAAGGAAGTAAATTAACTATACAAACATAACAATCCTGGTTGTGATACTATTACTACCAATCACTGGCGGATCTAGCAAAAATATTTAGGTGGGGCTGAGTGCTCTAATGAATCATTTGATCGAACGGTTTCTCTTCTTCTGTTCTTCAGCCCCACCTTTGAGTGTTCCAATGGCTGAAAAAATTCATTGAGGCTAAAGAGGGGCGTCAGGGCTCGACGGCGGTAGGTGGGGCTCTAGCCCCACCCGCCCCACCACTGGATCCGCCCCTGCTACCAATATAAGTTCACATCAATAAGTTCGGATGTGTACTGCTCAGCTATGTGCTGAAATGCAATCCTTGGATCATAGGAAGAAAATCCATTTTATAATTATCTCTTCTCGTATTAAAATTGACACCTTATTGGGATGTTTTCATATATGTGAAATGTGGTGACCTGATAGGAGCAAGAAGGCTATTTGACGAGATTGCATACAAAGTTATGTCATGTACCAGTTACTGTTTTTAGATTTTTGTAATAAGTTAAAGAAAACTAGAAAGAAACTGAGAAAAGAACAATATATAAAAAATATTGGCTGCTGCCTTTTGATTCAGGAAATTCTAGATTTTTGTCTCCATGCTTACAACTCCTTTTATATTGCTTATGATTAATAGGAAAGTATCATGTATTTGGAAATAATTAACCTAGCACACCCAGCGGCCAGCGAGTTTGATTGGGAAAAACAAAATATAAGAGATGTGAGGCCCATATAGAACGAAAGCCCAACCCATATTATTTCATCTCTTCTTTACTAATTACTAATTCACCATGAGTTCCAGCCGGGTCTACACTTTTCTTTCTTCTTCGTTAGCATTTGTCTCTTCCACTGAACACAACAAGTTAATACTTTAACATGAAATTTATTGCTAAACGAGTATGTTAAGAGAAAATGTTTCAAAGAAAGCTTGTTACTTTTCAAACATATGCGCAGTTTGCTAGTTTAGGGACTAATCCCAAGTCCATCACTTTCACTTACATTTTCAAATGCTTCAAATGCGTTGCCACTTTATTGAGTGCTGAAAATGGTGAGAGGACTCACGGTTATGCGATTAAACTTGGATTTGGGTCTCAAAATGCTGTTGGCAAAGCTTTTGTGCTATTCTATGAAAAGCTGAGGAGAATCGAAACTGCAATCAAACTGCTCGATGAAATGCCACAAAAATATGTGATATCATGAAAGTTGAAACACTATTATAAGCAGTTGTATGTCAAACAGATTGCCCAGAAAGAGCTACTGAACTATTCATTGATATGTTATTAGGAGTCAGTATAGATGTTAGTCACATTTACTAGTGTTGACTCACGAGTACTTCTTAACCTGAGTAAGATGTGCATTCATGGCAGAGAATTAGCTCCTGGATGATTATTAAAGCATATACACATGTAATCATGACAACAATGTATTAATGATTAAACTAATTTTCAAGTAAAGTTAAGACCAAATGATAATTAACTTAAGTTCATCATCAGAACTTGAAATGCTTACCATAAGAATTATGATGTAAGTGGTATATATCCTATAAATGGCTGTGTTTGGATGGTGGGAAGTGGGAAGAAGGAATAAGGAATAAGTAATTTTTTTCAATAAATTTATTCCTAACCATCCAAACTTTTCACAAAAATTACACACTTCCCAATAAATTTATTCTTTCCCAATAAATTTCTTCCCTTCTTCCTTCTTCCTACCTTATTCTCAACACATCCAAACGGAGCCAATGTGTTTAGCATATTGAGCTTCTCCCGGCTTGGTTTGAGTTTAATGACATCAAATAAAATAGAATTGGACATAAGAGGTACAATATATATATAGACAATTAATGTTAATTAATGATGACTAGCCTCGTTTCAACCCAGTGCCAGATTTAAGCATGTACCCTTGTTGTATCAGTCACTCCGTACCACCAAACAAAATGAATGCGTGATGAATTGACTCATGATGAAATACTCTCTCTCCGTTGCGTCAATGGCTAAGAATCTTTCAGCGAAACCAATCTACCCCCGAAACCTCACTAGTACCAGTTAATGATATACCCGAGAAAATGATAGACCCGTTAATGGAAATGATGGCGTGATCAAGAAAAGAAAGCAAATTGGGTGATTGAAGGAGACGAAGCAATTTTGTGTGATCAAGAAGAGGAAGCAATTCTCTCTCGCTTTCTCACTTCTTTGCACCTGGACCAGAAGTATAAACATCACCATTACGTGACCTCTTCTCCTCTTGTAAAATTGACACATGATTGGATTGCTGCAATTAGTTAAAAACAAATTAATAGAAGTTTTTGAGGGACTTAAAAAAGGCGTGATTGTACATATGCAATTTTGTATATAACACTAGATGGACCCATTCCGGCTCCGCCGGAACAAATTACTCTGAAAAAATTTGGGATTAATCCTTCTGTTGTCTACATTGATGGAAGTTCACTGAATAATTAGGTTTAAAAGAACTGGATAAGTTGAAAAAATCATAACACTCACTTTGTATACAAGCTACACATCAGCTATTATTGAAATAAACAAATTTTACATTTTTCTAAATTTTTTTTTAGTATTTTTTGATATGTTATAAAATTTTTAATCTAAACAATTCTAACTATTCAATAACATTGATTTTTAAAACAAACTCAAAACATAGTTAAAAATTCAAAAAAATATAAAATTTGGTCTCCAAAGAGATTTTAATATGATGAATACTTTGAACAGTTCGAATTAGTCATTAAACCTCAAAAGTTGGGATATAATCACAACTGACGGATGAACCGTCAATCGTGGCTGATTTTAGTCTACCTCTTATAAGTTTGCATTGCAATTTTTTTTTTCAGGTTACCTACTAACACAGAACAATTCAAGCTACGTGTCTTACCTCTCCTGGTGGAGATGATATTCTCTATGGTCCAAAAATTTTGATAAAAACTGATGAAATATCTGCCTCAAACAATGATACTTTTGTCTACTTTGACATTTTTAAAATCAAGACCTCAAAATAAAAAAAGCTATGAAAGTATAATCGTATATACATAAGATTAGAAATCAAGACCTCAGAAATCAGATATTTTGATCTACTAACACATAACAAAATCAAGCTACACGTGTCTTAAATTCAAATATATTTGATCTACTTTGACATTTTTAATAATAATAACACTTTGATCGAACGAAAATAAACTCTTGAAATTAACTATTCGACGATGTCATACAGAACCAAGACTACTTTTAGATGAACTGCTTTTTTTCGCCCCCTTTTTATTTTTGAAGCGTTCAAGGTCACCTTGAGCCTTTCTTTATTGTCCTTGTTCTGAATGTTGATTGTACCATGAAACCCGGTATATAGAAAATGCATGATGTACCTGTAAACCAAATCAAATCTATTTGAGAGGAAAAATGAAACTCTTAAAACCATATAATGACATATTCAACAATATCATACAAAACCTAAGAAAATCTACTTTCAAATGAACTTCTTCTCTTTTTTTGTTCTTGAAGTATTTTTAGGTCATATGTTAATTTGAAAGAGCACTGCGGTTGAATTGAACTTCAAAAAAAAGACAGGATAAACCAAGTTAATTTATAAACACATAAAAATAAAGTAATACATCACCCATAATTAAAGTTCAAAGTGTTGGCAGAACTAATCTGATTGTCACATTGTGTGCATAAATTTTCATATTTATATTATGGAATCTTAAGACCATTTTAGGAAAAAAAAAAATTAGATATATGCCACCGTCGAAAATTAATAATTAGAGATATAACACTCTTAAATCGTAAATGAGATTTATGCCACTATAAAATGGTTAAAATTAGTTTCATGCCGTTATTTCTAATTAGAGAAATGTCACTCTAACTTTGTAAAAATATCCATAATAATAAAAAAATTCTACAAATTAAGCCTAACACAACCTCAAATAAAAAAAAAGCTATGAAAGTATATATACATTACCAGGTTTTTTTATCTCATTGATTAGCTACAAATTTATCATAAATCAAACCATTCCATGTACTGTTAGAGTTATGTCCTAGAAGTCAATAATTTAATGACTTAATTATTAGTTTATGTTTTGGATGAGATTTTATCATCTGTTCCTAGGTTTATTATTGACAGATCATTCAGGTTGAGGATCTGAATTGTAGATCTCTGTTGATCATTCTTTAGAATGACAATAATAAATCTAAACGGTCCATAATCTTGATAATTAACAAGGAACATTAATTATCTTATAAGATTAGTATGCAAGTTAAGTGATGATTAAGTTCTACAAATCATAGGTAAAGAGTTACCAACTTAATTGCATATGTGTATGTTATGGAACATAGCACAGGACTTGACCCATCGAAATAAACATATGGATTGTGTTATGTGTCATTGTTTATTTCGTTATGATTTTGGTTCTAAGTTTGAGATGTTTATCTTTTCCACATGAGGATAGGTTCAATAAATACTGTCTACCGCTGATTCCCGATAAGGGCTGCTATACAGACTTTATTTATGTTCTCTTGAATTGTGCGGGGAAAAGTTAATCATCAAGAAAACCGTATGTCCCTCATTAATTCACTTAGTGAGTGACGATATCTGTTTGGGCCCCTTGATGGAGATAGATTGTTTGCATGCAACTTTATACAATTATCTCTAGATCAAGAAACGTATAATCTGCAAGAATGACACATTCCTATCTTGGATTATACGATGATATCGTGTGACATAAGAATCAAAATAGAGAAATACATTTATTCTCTTATGCAGGATTGAAATATTGTAGCAGTACACTATTTATGTGAATTGGGAATCATAACGTGTTGCTAGATACCGCTTATGATTATTGGAATTAAATAGCGATTTAATTCCATGTCCAACTTAGCATAAATCCTCAAAGGGTCACACAAATAGGATTTTAACCATACAATGTATTAATTGATTTGTTTGTATTGGAGAATGCAAAAATTGATGAGTTGATTAATTAATTATATACCGTTGCAAACCGTTATAATTAATTACATCAAAAGGATCATATAGAAATTAATTTAATACATATGCTTATCCCAAAGTAATTATCATTGAGTTGATAATTAATTATGCTCAACAATATTTAATATAATTGTAGGAATTATATTGAATAAATAGGCTTAATTTAATTAGCCGTTGTGAGCCGAAATAATAATCAATTGGATAGGCCCATCATATAATTGATATAATAGACTTAAGAGAAAATAATTAAAATATGGAAAAGGCCCATTTAGGCCTTTAATATGGCCGGCCTTAGGTGATGGCAAAAAGAGTAAATAGTGAGGTGAGAAGGTTGGACTTGATCTCTATATAAGGACCACTAGTTGGTGCCTTCCAACCCTAGTTCCCTCTCCTCCTCTTGCCTCCTTATCTAGCCGCCACCCTTCAAAGAGAGAAAATTGGTTTTCTCTATTCCATTTTTGCTCTCTTCCATTGATTATTATTAGGTCTCATGTGTTGAGAATAGCTATTCCTAAAATTAGTTCAAGAAATAGTAAAAGGGATGAGCATTCCTCTAGTTCCTACTAGCATAGGACCTATGAGAATGGTTAGTTTCCTTGGTGGACTCGAGGCGCGCGATTAGGAGGCGAAGGAGAGCACCCCATCGATTCCCATACCGTAGGATCGAGCCCCGCGAATACGATTTCGCGGGAGGTACAAAATTCCACCCCTTTCTCTCTTTGTGTCGAATAGCTTTGTACTAGATCTCTTGCTCTTTGTTTAATTGGATTAATTAGTTAGTAATTAGTCACAAAATTAAATTTGGGCATTTCCTAACAGTGGTATCAGAGCCTTGGTCGTACTTAAGCTATTTTTTGACACTTAATTAAGAGAAATTGGCTAATTAACGGATTAGTAGAGATGATGCGTTTGTTTGCTGTCTGGAAATGGTATTTTCTGTGTTGTTTCGCGTTTTTCGATGTGATATGTTCTCTGGAAGTTTTTTCCATCTGCATGAAAGTTGTAGATCTTTGGATTGTGATTATTTTGGCGTTGGATTCACATTTTTCTGAATTAGTATAGATTTATTGTGAATAAAACGGCGACAGTGCGCAGAACCAGTTTCTGCTCGCACTGTCCTGTTTGAATGGCTTGAAAGATTTATATTTTGAATATAAGTATCAGTGTTCTATGGCTAGAAATAAAGAGGACTTGAAGCTCCTTCTGAGCATGTATAAATTGTTGCATGACTCGAATTAATTTGTGGGTTTTCAAGTATGAAAAGGAAGATCTTGTCAGATCCAGTTTGTTGAGCAAATCGATTGTTCTAAATAAACTGTACCAACTGAGAACTCCTTTAAAAATTCTGTTTAAATGGAGTTGTTCTATTTTGAGTTAGGATTCCAGGAAAATTAATTTCATAATTTTTCGTGGAAGTTTGGACCTTCAACTAGGTTAAAACATTTCGATCGACAGTCTGTTCCAGTACAGAATTTGTTGATTGTTTAGCATGTAACTTAATATTATTGAACTGAACTTGGTTGTTTTCTTTTCATGAATGGATAGCCTGTAGTCTAAACAAGTTTTTCTATGTATATTGTATATATAAAAACTGGATAGAAGGTGGTCTAACAGACCAAATGGTTGAGAGGATAAGCTGAAAATCTCATAACGGTGTTTCGTGCACTTGTAAGAGATTTGTCATTTTTGATTCTCCCAGATGGTTTAATATCTCTTCTTGAAATTTTTACTGGTAATCAGAATTATGATAAGGAGCTTAAGTAATTTATTTGAGAATTTTTGGAGACCGAAAACTGTTGTTTTTGTTGGATTCCATTAGTTACGTTTTTTGGTAAATTACTGTTTTTCTAAGTATTCAAACTAGTTGAAATTAATTAGAAAACTCCTTGTTTGATCTCCTTTCAGTTATGGGATGTTGAAAGAACTTTCTAAATGAATTTAAACAAGTTTGGTTGTTTAAAATTGAGGTTTTGTACACGGAATTTACTTATAGCAAACGATACGCAAAGATGCTTGAAAATCGTTAATTGGAAACAAAGTTCTTGTATGTGCTAACTTTGTTTTGTAGGTGGATAGTGGGTTTAGTATGGCTCAAGACTCAATGCCTTGTGGTTGTATTTGAATGCATGTGTGAATGTTTGTAATGCGGCCTTTGGTGCCAATTAATTAATTAATTTGTTGATTAATTTTTGATGTAACTTGTGAGGCTTGCATGCCCCTAAGGCTAGGATGGGAGTAGGATATTTTTCACATGTATTTTGTTCCTTTATTTTATAGGATTTAGATCCTTATAGAATTTAGTGGGAGGGACAAGGATTAGATTAGTTTTGCTCCATGGACGATGTGGCGAAAACTAATGCAAGCAGGAGCCATACAAACCCACAACTATGAGATGCTTATATGTGATTGCTTGTGATTGCTATGAATTGTCATAGGCTAGGTATGGGTGTATGCTTACATGACCACCAAACAAGTGTCACTTAATTGATTGTCCCAAACAAAACATGATTAAGTTAAATCGCCCTCCTTCTCTCTATCCCCTTCTAACGTGTATGATCGTTCATTGATGCATTCTCGCCGACGCGGGACATCGTGTTCCATCATCCGTGTCGGGGTGTAAATCGGATTTACTAGGAGCAAATAGAGAAAGGTTACTTAACGATGTTTTCTAATCGGATTGGACATCGGGGCAAAGTTTGTGGATGTATATGTGATATTACACAAACCAAGAATCATATGGAATGATTGGTTGGAGAACCTACTCTATCTAGTTGTTTTTGGTGTCACGCCGACGCTAGCACCATCTCAACGAAAATAGGGATCTTGGAAAACCAACTACATTAGGGACATTAAATAAATGTAGTGGGAGTTTTATTTGTTATAAATAAAACAATTGCATAAACTAAATGACCGTAAATTGATTTTGTTATAGATGTTAAAATTGTTAATTTTGTTGCGATCAATCTTTGAAAATGAACAAACTCGTTTCTAAAAGTATTCACTTAAAGAAGTAATACCGATTCCTAAGACACGATCTTAGTGAAGAGAAATTTGAGTATGTCAATTCCCAAAACTTTCCTCAAACTACCCGAACGTAGCAACGCGATGATTGACTGACTTTTGGCGAAAAGTTATTCAATAAAGCGTATGCTTAATATCCTCATTTGAAATTTCTAGACCTTTGAATTAGCGAATTCATATGGACTAAAATTAACTCGTACGTTCTCATCCGCTTACTCAAGAAAGTGTTTCTTGGAGAAAGTAGATATTAACTCCATCATTTATGATTGAGTATAAAGAACATGAGTTGACCAAGAGATTCTTCTTTTATAAGAAGTTATATGAATGTTTCATTAGCTCACAAAATCGAAAGATTGAAGTAGCTAATTGATGACTAGAGATATTAATCTCCGATATCAAGGATTGTTGATATCGTCATACGATCTCTTTGGAATCATGAAGGATATAATGTTACCTTTTTCGCACGCTTGTTAATGCAAAAAGGTGATTGATTAAGTATTCAAGAAATACTTCACCAATGTATGAGTTGAAATTTCGAGACTCTCATTGATGACCATGTGTCCACATGAGATGTTTCATTTGCCGTTTATGGGAGGCATTTGAAAGGTTGTCCGAAATACCATGATTGTGACAAATAGAAATATTCTAATCCTAAAGTGTATTTGTCGTTCAAATTATCTCACTAATTCACACTAGTAACTTGATACTAGTTCATATGCTCGCATTTAAACGAAATGTGTTGGCAATGAAGAATAAGAGAATGTTCGAGAGATATAAAGTAAACTCCGCATAGGAGATGACTTATTCGTTTAAGTCATTACCGTTGAATACGTAGAGTTATCTTTATTAAGAGTTTGTTTAGGATTGAAGGTTGCATACCTTAATTCTAAAAACTCTCAAAAATATCTCCATTTCATATTCAATGATGGATGATTATGTTTTGTAAAAGACAAGATCTTTTATTATGAATTTGTTTATATGATTTCATGCATCTTGATTGAATTTGCTTGAAATAGATAAACAAGTTATGAATGACAAATAGGATGCGTAAGACTTGACATAAAGTATTTGACTTTCATGTTATATATAACCGCTTAGTCACATACATAAACGAGAACCGCATTATGAGAGTCTACGTAACGTAGAGCTCGAAATTCAATTCGATTTCAAATCGATTGATATGCGAATCATGTTTGTTAAATGACAAAAGCGCCTTTAACCTATGAAGGTTTAAGGACAAGTGAACTAATTAGGACTTATACATATCGATGTATAAAGACCTATAAGTACTTGTGCAATGAAAGGTTGTTGATGCTTTACTACTTAACCAACGATCATTGTAGATATTAACATATCTATTTGATAAGGTATAAGTATGAACCTTTTGACTAGTTCAAAAAGAGTTCAAGTGTGAAGTTAAAAAAGACCGTTCAAGGAAAAAGAAAAGTCTTACAATTAATCATGGTAAGTAGTTAAGTCATATGAATTTGAAATATTATCTAAAAGAGTATGAAAGTAGTTTCATAACTCGCTCCATGAGGAATAATATGTCCAAGAATGGAGGTATCGAACAATATTTTGTATAGTTCGATCGGTAATAAATCAAATGGACTTATTCGACTCGTATTAGGG
>JAMFTS010003223.1:0-17500 GCA_028095005.1 Rhynchospora pubera
CGCGTTATAGTCATAAAAAGTACTCCTTTTTGATTTTTTACGGCGATTTTGAATAGTTGTACTTTATATTATAAAAAAAAAAGTGTTAGTTGTGCAAGGTGCCGCCACTCGGACTCGAACCGAGACACACAGGGTACTGCTTCCTAAGAGCAGCGTGTCTACCAATTTCACCATGGCGGCTTATTATAAATAATAAGCCAATTCATAATCAATTGTCAAGATTCCAAAATTCTATTTGAAATAAGAAACCTTAGAATATATAAAGAAAAAGATTTGTTTCATCTTGGATTGAAATTCTAAATAAAGTAACTTTGACTTAGTCAAAATTTGCTTCTTAATATTTTTAATATTAATATTGACCCTTTTTTCGAATTTATCTTATTTTCTGAATCAAGAATGATAAAAATTCTTTGATTTTTAATTATTTAAAATCTTAGTAGAATAATAAAAGAAATAAATAGTTTTCTTTTTATATCATTTCAAATTTATTATAAGATTTTAAATCTTAATTAAAAATTTTTTTCTTAAAAAAATATATATATATATATATATGGAATATATGAATGGAACTAGATATTTAAAAAGTAGAGCACCTATGATATTTAGGTGCTCCGAGGCATTTGGGCTATTTAGTAGTAGATCAATCTAGTGAATTTCAATCTTGATTGGAGTCATCTTCACCCGATCCATTTTGATCGGGCCAGCGAATTTTTGCTTCCTTTAATTCCATCAGGTAAATACATAAAAGTAAATCTGGATTACTTTTGATAAAATAATCCAAAAGATCTCGTTCTTCACTTTGTAACAAAGAACGAACTTGATTTCTTTGGTTTTGGCAATGGCCATATAAGTATCTTCTCAATTCCTCTATACACGAATCAAGTAATTCTTTTTCCGAAGAAAGGCCGGCTCTGAACCTCGACAAAGCCTCATATATTTGATCCAATTGAGCCTTATTGGAGTAATATTCATCCATACAATAGGTTTTGCACATATAGTACATATATGTGTATCTATAATGCTCCTTCCTTTCCTGTACTTCCGTAGTAAGTTTGTACTTATCTCGAATTTTCAATTCATATATGATTGCTTCATCGAATCCGTCTTTAGTTAGACTATCTTCTAATACTCTACGGGTTTCTTCCAAATTTTCCATTCTGTTCGGTAACAGAGAATTTAATAGTTTAAAAAATTCCTTAAAGGAAATTACCTTTTCATCACAGGTATAGGTGATGGTCAGGACTTTTAGGAGCAGATTTTTGGTTTTAACATGCTCTCTTAGGAAATAGGGAAGCACCCCCTCGACTGGAATGGTGCTTCCAAGTAATACGTATTCATGAAAACCGTTTTCGAATTCTGCATTTTCGATTTCTTCAAAAAACGCACACATGGTTAAATCTGGGTGGATTTGAGTAAAACACTCAACGATATCAAAAATATCCATAATAGACCCTCCAAATTTTTCTCCAAGATCCTTGGATCTAGTGTCGATTGGAAGATAAATCTCTTTTACAAAAAAAGAAAGTAATTCTTTCGAACTTACTTTTTTATTTTTGAAATTGAGTAAACAACTACTCAATCTGTCTAGCAGGACCTCATTCAAATGGGCCTCTGCTTTACAAATTTCTTTAGAGATATCACTTATCTCCGCTTCCGTAATTCCTGGGAGCATGTGTCGTTTTTTCATCGAAAACAGGATTTTTAAAAAAATTGAATACATATTACGTTGTTCTAAATGGGTTTTTTTTGCATTAGTCCTATTTTTTTGTTCTTCCCTCTTAGATAAGACAAGGTCTATTTGTTTCATTAATGTTTCAAAGGTTATAAAGTTTTGCCCAAATATATGAATGTAACCTACTATTTGGAGCAAATAGACTTTGTTACTATAATAATCGCTTAAAAATAATTCTATGACTCCCATAAATTGACAGTAACCGCCGGCACTAAATCGAGGATCGTTTCTAACCATGGTGTGTTCTCCTTTTTTTTTTTTTTGAATTTTTATTCTTTAGAATCTCTAGAAGAGATGGAATAGAATAAATTAACTGGTTTTTAGAATTAAAAACCATATGAATTATGATTAGATTTTCAATCAAAAAATCTGAAAATTGATTTCAAAACTATTCAATTTTTCACAATATAAAAAGGAATTTATTTTCCTTTTTATATTGTAAAAAGGCCATTAAGAAGTATTTGAAACCCTAAAAAAAATATCCATTTTAAGAAATAATCTATATTCTATATATAGAATATTTTTCAAGTTGTAATTAAAACTTACTCTTAATTAGTTATTTGAACTATAACCAAATAGTTCATATTACTTAATATAGTTAAGTACAAAATTATTCAAAAATTAAGAATTAAGAATTTAGTTTGAATTTCTATTAATGTAAATCAGTTTTTACAAAGCTAATTCTTATTAAATCGAAAGTATTTGAGTCTATATCATTTGAGTCTATATCATTTGAGTCTATATCTATTTGACTAGTTTGTTGTACAAACAAACCAAAACCAAAAATCTTATTATTTGATTGTTCTTGTATCAACCTTTTTGAATTTCCCCAAAAAACTGATTTTGCTAAGGATTGGGCTTTTAATGCGGTTAAATATCCGTTTTTTAACCAGATATTTCTGCGAATCCGTTTTTTTGACACAGAAGTACGTTTTTTTGGAACTGCCATTTCAAAATCAAATTATTTATTTTTCTTTTTTATGTGAAAGACATTTATTGTTCAGAAAAAACAATTATTCGTTGATCATAATAGATATTTTTCTAATATCTATTAAAAAACTCTTGACTATGACCATTTATTATTGTTTGATCCGACTTCACAAACAAAAATAAAATATTTGTTTGTATTTTATTAGGTATCTAAATAGAAAACAAAGAAAAAACCGAATAAAATAAAGAAAAGGAAGAATTCCATAATACGATAAAACAATGGAGAATCTTGTTAATTGAATAATAATATATTATTCAATAATTCGAATAAAAACAAAAACTATTCAATTTTTAAAAAATTGAATATTACATATCAATTTTTATAATTTTTGAATCTATGTGTTAAAATTAAAAAAAAACCAACTGAGCTATAACCCTTCTCCGAAACATTTTAACAAAAAAAGATTTTTTGTCAAGATAGATTTCATATATTTCTATATGAATTAAAAAAATAGGAAATTTAATAAAAAAAAAGATACAAAAGATAAATAAAAAAATAAATAAGAGGAGACCCTCCCATTTCCTATGTATTTAATTCCTTCTCCTATAAAAAAACTTGTAACACCGATTCCATTTGGAATCCCATCAATTATACGTCTATCAAAAAATTCAGTGAATTTACTTAATCTTCTTATACCGAATGTAAAAACATTCGTATAAAAAATGTCTATACAACCACGATTATATGACCAATTATATATTGGATTTTGTATTTGATCTAAGAAATGTCTTTTAACACCATTTTTGAAAAATGCATTAATAAGATAGAAATTCGAGAAAAAGGAATTTCTAGATCCATAAAAAAAGGATGCTATGCATAATCCGAAAGTTTGCTATACTTACTGAAATGAGTGCATTTTGAAAGAATTCATATGAATTCACACATTGGTTTGAACTTTCAATAAAAGAGTTTTTTGATAAATTTAACCATTTTGATAATAGATCAAGATCTATTTCTCTTTCATCAAAGTGAATTCCTATTGAACCAATAAACAAGGTAAAAAAGACTAGTAGGAGAAGAGGAAACAGCATAGTATTATCTAATTCATGAGGATATATAGAAGTATATTTATTTGCAAAAATAGTATTGAAACAGTGTATCTTATTTTTTATACTATTTTTTTTTTTTGAGAAAAAAGAGACATTTTTAGTAATTTTTGATAAAGGCAAAATATTATTATTATTTGATTTCTTGGATCTGCTTTTACCCCATGGAGATATTGAATAAAACAAATTTGTTTTAGTACTACTGTAACCTTGAAAATGCACACGCAAATATCCATCAAAAGTAAGTATATATACTCGAAACATATAAAATGCTGTTAATCCCGCTGTGAAATAAGCTATTATCCCGAAAATTTGAGAATAAAACCAGCTATTTGTAAGAATCTCATCTTTAGACCAGAAACAGGCAAGGGGTGGAATACCACAGAGAGAGAGTGTACCTAATAAAAAAGCAGTTCTTGTAATAGGAATATATTTAGTTAAACCACCCATAAAAACGATATTTTGACTTTTTTCTGTTGAGTATCCAACAATAGGTTCCATTGAATGGATAATAGATCCAGATCCTAGAAACAATAAAGCTTTAGAATAAGCATGGGTGATTAAATGAAATAAAGCAGCTTGATATGAACCTATTCCTAAAGCTAGTATAATATAACCCAATTGAGACATTGTAGAATAGGCTAAGCATCTTTTAATGTCTTTTTGAGCAAGAGCCAAAGTAGCTCCTAACAATAATGTTATTACACCAATTGAAGAAATAATATGCATCATATAAGGTGTTATTAAGAAAAGGGGAAACAGCCGAGCCACAAGAAAAATCCCTGCTGCTACCATGGTAGCAGCGTGTATAAGAGCAGAAATAGGAGTGGGTCCTTCCATGGCATCAGGTAACCATATATGAAGGGGGAATTGTGCGGATTTAGCAATTGCACCAACAAATAATAAAAAGGTACATAAAGTAATAAATAAAGAATTTACTTCATTATTTTGGATTAAATTATTGGTTATTTCAAATAAATCTCGAAATTCGAAACTACCTGTTATCCAATAACACCCTAAAATTCCTAATAATAAACCAAAATCGCCTACACGATTAGTTACAAAAGCTTTTTGGCAGGCGTTTGCAGCGAGAGGTCGGGTAAACCAAAATCCTATTAATAAATAAGAGCACATTCCCACTATTTCCCAAAAAATATAAATTTGTATCAAATTTGAACTTGTAACTAAGGCCAACATAGAAGTATTAAAAAGATTTAAATAAGCAAAAAATCTCAAATATCCTTGATCATGAGACATATAATTGTCACTATAAATAAGAACTGTGATTCCAACAGTAGTGATGAGTACTGACATAATTGAGGTAAGTGGATCAATCAAATACCCAAACTCTAGTGAAAAATCTTTATTAATGGTCCAAGACCATAGAGATTGATAAATCAAACTCCCTTTTATTTGTTGAATAGAAAGGTTCAAAGAAAAGATTATAGTTATAATTAACAAGAAAATACTTGGAAAAGCCCATATTCGGCGAATATTTTTGGTTGCAGCCGGAATAAGAAGAAGTCCAAGCCCTATGAATATAGGAACAGGAAGTGAAAGAAAAGGTATTATCCATACATATTGATGTATATGTTCCATAAAAAATGAAGAAGATTAATAATTTTAAATTGATATTCTTTTCTAAAATTTCGAATTCACCAATTCTTATCTTTTTGAAGTAAGATATTTGAAACTTAATAATAATGTAAAGAATAAAGAGAAAATATGGGAATAAGAAAAGAAGAAATCAGACAATAAGACTTTAAGTTAAATAAAAAAATTTACAATTTTTGTGCTTTATTTGATATGATATGAGAATATCATGAAAATATTAATAAGTTTTTTACAAATCGATTTCTTAAGAAACAAAAGGGAATTCTGATTCAATAAAACTAGGATAAAAAAATCTTTTTTGATTTTTAAAATTCTTAGATGAACGAATTTGGCCTTTTTTAACTAATTTCACTATAAATTAACTAGGAAATCCAAATTAGTTAAATCAACTAAATAACTAACTGGGAAAGAAGAAGTCAAAAATAAAGGAAAAAGGGGACCAAAAATTTGGATTTTTTTGATTTTGATTTAGAATTAGCAATTCTTAGAATTTGGAATCATTCTAAGTATTTCTTATTGTCGAGCCATAGTAATTGCACCTATCAAGGAAACTAGAAGAATTATAGAAATGAGTTCAAAGGGAAGAAAAAAATCTGTTGCTAAATGAATCCCAATTTGTTGAACGTTATTTGTGAGTTCCTGTTCTATAATTTGATTTGATCTTGTAGTCCAAAGAATCCCGTACCATGATGTATCTGATATAGTAGCCATTAGTGAAAAAAGAATAGTTGTACAAATCAGTGAAGTAACCCCATCTCTAATGGTCCGAAGATAGGAATCATTGGAATATTCTGAACCATTCATGAACATTACAGCAAATAAGATCAATACATTTATGGCTCCGACATAAATAAGGAGCTGTGCGGCAGCTACAAAATAGGAGTTCAATGAAATATAGAATAAGGATATACAAATAAGAACCAATCCCAACGAAAAGGCAGAATAAATTGGATTGGTAAGTAATACTACCCCTAGACCCCCTAATACAAGAACTGATCCTATAAATACCACAAGAATATCATGTATTGGTCCAGGTAAATCCATTATGTAAAAAAAAAAAGAAAGAACTTCAAATCTATCATGACCGTACTAAATGGTCCAGGAAAGGAAAAGGGGTTCCCCTATTTTGTTCTTATATATAATATAGTTTATGATCCATTTATCATAGAATGAAATGGAAATATGGATGAATGGAAATCGAATTTTTATCCGAAAAAAGACTCGTTTGAATAGTGGTTCAAATTGTATATTTCGAAATCATCCCATCACGAAAAATCGATTCTCAGTTTCAATCAAAGAGTGATTCTCGACAATAAATAGTTATGAGTTTGATTTGTAGTTACTGACTAACCAAAAAAAATCTTAGTAATTAGTAATCGTTCTGGAATCAAAGGAATTCTCTTTGTCTATTTGGATTGGAGTCGAATTCCTAACTGTTTGAATTGTGTAATCTCCAATTATTGAGATTGGTAACCGACCCAAAGCAATTTGATTATAATTCAATTCATGACGATCATAAGTAGAAAGTTCATATTCTTCAGTCATTGATAAACAGTTTGTTGGACAATACTCGACACAGTTACCACAAAATATACAAACCCCGAAATCAATACTATAATTAAGCAATTGTTTCTTTTGAATATCTCTTTCCAATCTCCAATCAACAACAGGTAGATCTATCGGGCATACACGAACACATACTTCACAAGCAATACATTTATCAAATTCAAAGTGGATTCGACCTCGAAAACGCTCTGACATGATTGATTTTTCATAAGGATATTGAATCGTGACAGGTAAACGATTTGTGTGGGATAAGGTAATTATGAAACTTTGCCCAATGTACCTTGCAGCTCGTATGGTTTGTTGACCATAATTCATGAACCCAGTTACCATAGGGAACATATTGGAAATATCCATGAAAAAAAGGAAGTTTCTTTCTCTTGTTTGAGAGATATTATGAATCGAGAATCTTGTTATCGTATTCTGTTATTTATAGTGAGACAAGTTGAGAAGAAGTTGTTAATAAAAGATTACCTAGAGAAATAGGTAAAAGAAATTTCCATCCAAGATTTAATAACTGGTCTATTCTCATCCTAGGTAAAGTCCATCTTGTTGTGATAGAAATGAAGAGAAACAAATAAGCCTTAGCTAATGTAATAAAGATATCAATTGTCATTCCAAAAATTCCAGCCATTTGATTTATTCTGAAAAGTTCAGGAATGGGTATGTACGGAATGGAGAAATTCCACCCACCTAAGTAAAGAACTGTGACAAATAACGAAGAAACTAATAGATTTAGGTAAGAAGCAAGATAAAAGAGAGCATATTTGATACCCGAATATTCGGTTTGATAACCTGCTACTAATTCCTCCTCTGCTTCTGGTAAATCAAAGGGCAATCTCTCACATTCGGCTAGAGAAGAAATGAGAAAAACTAGAAAGCCTATAGGCTGACGCCACAGATTCCACCCCCAAAAACCATATTTGGACTGTGCTTCAACTATATCAACTGTACTTGAACTGTTAGATAATCATAGTCGATAATAACATCACAGTTTTCATCGCTATTTCAAAACCGTACATGAAACCTCAGCTTCATACGGCTCCTCTATGGCCACAAAAAATGGAAGGACTAGTTCGGTATTATCGGCATCTTTCTTTGGGGGTAGACAGAATAAAGATACATCGGAGAGTCCCAAATTAGACCAATGGAATTCTGTCTGCTAGAATAATCAAAAACTTGCTTCCGAATTGATCTTATCCTTTATAATGAGAATCTCTCTTTGTTCGGTAATAACTGAATCTTTCAATAAAATACTCGTTATATCAATGAATAAATATAAAGAATTAGGCATTCGTTCATGAATCATGATAAGAATTGTATATGAATCAATATGGAAGAAATAATCAAGAAAGATCTTTTCTTGATTATTCATTCCATATATGGCATTCCATTTCTTTTTTCCTCTTCTTCTGTCTCAGGGGAGGGTACTTCAAAAAAAAATAAAGGATTAATTCGTTCTTGATAGTCATTTTTTGAATCAGTGAATAGGAGCATACTCTAGATCGGAATCGTAGGGAAGTACTACTTGATCATTTCTACCAATTTCAAGTCCTTATTATGATTCGTTTTATGTGGAAAAACCTTTTTTTTGATACCTTCCATTATATCTATTACTAATCCTTTGTGTACCTTGGTGTTCCTAACTGTCCACTGACTTTTGATTGATCGCCGGTATAGTAATACATACAAGACAGTAGTAGAAACTCCATACAGTTGATCTTTTGTTTGCACCCGCTTCAAGATATGATGACTAATCAAAAAATCGCAATCTTGGGATAAACTGTTTATCCCTGCTTATGTTTCCTTCAACTGGATGCTTGTACGTACATAGGGAATGAGATTTTTTTTTCTTACTACAAATGGATAAGTTGTTTTGTTTCACTCATATAACTATCTGGTTTAACTAATCAACCCGAATGCTGAATCAAAAAATGAATGAGAATATCTATTCAATACATTGAACCTCTTTTTCTTCTTTGATTTCTAGAAGAAAGAGAGAGAAAAGTTCATATTCCAGCGAATCACACGTAGAGATATTGATAATACACATAGAGTTAATGGTATTTCATAACTAATTGATTGAGCAGCAGCTCGGAGACCACCTGAAAAGGAATATTTATTATTCGATCCATATCCTGACATAAGAAGGCCAATAGGAGCAATACTTGAAATGGCGATCCATAAAAAAACACCTATACCGAGATCCGCTAAAACAAGACGATACCCAAAAGGAATTACTAAATAGCTTAGTAGAACTGATATGACTGCTATAGACGGTCCGACACTAAACAGACGAATATCTCCTCGAGATGGGAGGAGGTCCTCTTTCAAAAGTAATTTCGTCCCATCTGCTATAGCTTGAAGAATTCCCAACGGACCAGCATATTCAGGCCCAATACGCTGTTGGATCGCTGCGGATATTTCTCTTTCTAACCAAACAATGACGAGTACCCCTATCGTGATTTCCAATATCAGGGTCAAAATAGGTATAATCCATATCAGTCCATAGACTTCTTTGAAAAATCCCGATGTAGAGAAAGAATTGATAGTTTGTACTTCTGTTGTATCAATTATCATTTCAACGATCAACTTCTCCCATAATGATATCTATACTACCTAATATCGTCATGATATCAGCCAATTTCATTCTTTTAACTAGCTCTGGAAGAATTTGCAAATTGATAAAACCGGGTGGACGAATTTTCCATCTCCAGGGGAAAACACTATTATCTCCTATCAAATAAATCCCTAATTCCCCCTTTGGGGCTTCCACTCTGGCATAAAGTTCTTGTTTCGACAATTCAAAATTCGGTGAAGGTTTTTTACTTATAAATCGATATGCAAAATCATTCCATTCGGAATTCTTTGCTCTATCAAAGCGTCGGACTTCTAAATTCTCATAGGGTCCTCCAGGAATTCCCTCTAGAGCCTGTTGAATCATTTTTATGGATTCCTTCATTTCACCGATTCGTACTAAATAACGAGCTAATGAATCTCCTTCTTTTTGCCATTGGATTTCCCAATCGAATTCATTGTAACACTCATAATTATCAACTTTACGAAGATCCCATTGGATTCCAGAAGCTCGTAACATTGGCCCGGATAAACCCCAATTTACTGCTTCTTCTCCACCAATAATACCCACTCCTTCCACTCGTTCCAAAAAAATGGGATTCCGTGTAATAAGTTTTTGATATTCAACAACTCCTGTTAAGAAATAATCGCAGAAATCGAAACATTTCTCTATCCACCCATAAGGTAGATCCGCAGCTACCCCCCCGATACGGAAATAATTATGCATCATTCGCATACCTGTGGCGGCTTCGAATAGATTGTATATCAATTCTCTCTCTCTGAAAATATAAAAGAAAGGAGTCTGTGCACCGATATCTGCCATAAAAGGTCCAAGCCATAACAAATGAGAAGCTATACGGCTCAATTCCAGCATAATAACTCTGATATAGCTAGCTCTTTGAGGTACTTGAACATTTTCCAATTTTTCTGGTGCATTTACCGTTATTGCCTCTGTGAACATAGTAGCTAAATAATCCCACCGTGTTACATAAGGTAGATATTGTAGAATTGTTCGGTTTTCCGCTATTTTTTCCATTCCTCTGTGTAAATAGCCCAATATGGGTTCACAATCAATAACATCTTCACCATCGAGAGTAAGGATCAATCGAAGAACACCATGCATTGATGGGTGGTGAGGACCCATATTGACTATCATGAGATCTTTTCTTGTAACCGGTACAGTCATAACTTTTCCAGTCATATCTTTTCTTCCTGAATTCATTATTCCATGAATTCCTCAAAGTGAGGCTCATCAAAATGAAAAATCGAATACTACTAAATTCCAAAAAATTCAAACGATGAAATTAACGAGTTTGTGGTTCCCGAATATTCAATTGATCCATTAATTTATTATAACGTACTTGATTTTTCTTTGACAAATAAGCCAGCAACCGTCGGCGTTTTCCCAGAATTTTTCGTAGAGCCCTTTCCGATACAAAATCTTTTTTGTGCAATTCGAAATGGGAAGTAAGCCTCTGTATCTTATTGGTGAAACTGAATACTTGAAATTCAACAGAACCTTTGTTTTCTTCTTGTGGAATAATGGGAGTGGATGAATTTTGGACCATAAATAACAAAATTTTTCTATCTTTTTTCTTTTTCATGGATGATTTTTCCGATCAGGAAAAATCAAAAAATCAGGATTATGCCAGTTATTTGAATCTAGTTTTGGATTTATTCATATACTACTTTGTTATTCTATCCAAATCAAATGGAAGATTTGATTTGGATAGCAGGAGATAATCCATTTCTGTATTAAGGAAAAATGTCTTTAACGACAATTTGAAGAACTCTGCTAATTTCTTGATTCCTATGTTGGTATAGGAAATACACTATTTTCGAATTCTAGATTTTGGATACATACGTATCCTTAACATACTGAAACGACTTCCATTATTGGTATTAAACCAATAGCGATTCATACATAATAAATCTTCGAATCGGAAATTTGGCCAAAGAAAAGATTTGCATTTCACGAATTCATTGGGATCTGTATTTAGTTCCTTCTCATTGAAAACATTGAATAATTGGCTAGAGTTTTTTTTTTGTTTTCTTTTTTTTTTTTTTTTCTTTCCATCGGATCGCTTTCTATCCCTAACATTCCAATTAGGGTAATTGAAAGAACTTAAAATTCGCAATTCTCGACAACGCCTAGAAGATAGAATATCTTCAGGACGAAGGAAGTCCTGACTTTGATGCTCATTTTCATTGAACAATGAGATATTGATACTTATCATTTGATATAAAATGGATTTCCCGTCTATTTTCTGACATAGACGAAATTCGTCGAATTTCAGATATTGATTTTCTAACAAAGAGGGGACACTGTCACTTTTCTCTGTTAACATTTCCATTAGTTCCAAATCTATCTCGCCTTTCTCGATCAATTTGGTACTTACTTGTTGTGGATCTCTTCTACGAGGTATAGGAATCCCCTTTTCCTTTTTTTGCAGATAGTCTTTGAACAGTCTAAGCAGGTGATAGCTCTCGTCTATCCCACTTTTTATTTTTTTCTTGGTTTCGGGGGTATCCAATCTTAATTGGTAAAGGAAAGATTTTTTGATCAAGAAATCAAATTCTTGCATGTCATTTAATCCTCTGATTATCTTCTTTTTCTTTTTTTCTTCACTTCCCGGTTCTGGTTCATAACGCACTTGTACTATAAAATCTTGTTCTGACTTATTTGTTTTTTTGACATTAAAAATTTTCTCCCGCGTTAATAGCTTCCTGCATAGCTTCGTCTTCCGTTTTTTTGCCGTCTTTTGGATCTTTATTTTTTGGATCTTTATTTTTTGGATCTTTATTTTTTGGATCTTTATTTTTTGGATCTTTACGAGGATCCAAATCAAAAAGAAGGAATTTGATTGGCGTAATCCATGGTTTCTTTTTATATTCATTTAAAAGTAGTACCAATTCTGGGAAGAACCAATGAGATCCTATATGGAATCCAAAAACCGTTTCTTCATTCCTTTTTTTCCATTCTTTATTCATTTTCTTCCAATCCAAAAAATCTTCTTTTTGATTTTTTTTTTGATCCGAATCTTCTTCTTGATCTGAATCTTCTTCTTGATCTTCTTTTTGATCCGAATCTTCTTTTTTACCTTCTTTTTGATCCGAATCTTTTTTTTTACCTTCTTTTTTACCTTCTTTTTGATCTTCTTTTTTACCTTCTTTTTGATCTTTTTTTTGATCTTTTTTTTGATCTTTTTTTTGATCTTTTTTTTGATCCGAATCTTCTTTTTGGACCATATATTTTTTGGTCAAATTGTTTTGGATTCTTTCTTCTTCAGTCTTAGTATTTTGATAACCACCTATCAGTGGATTGACCCACAGTTTATTGTTATTAGTATAGGTATCTATATCGCTCTTTTTTGTAAGGAGAATTCGACAATCAAAATATTTTCTATCTTGATTTTTCCATGGATAAGAAAAACTTTCTAAATCTTCTAGATGATCACTAATAGCTAGACTGACAAATCGAGAAATAGATAAGTTCTTTTTATCTTTATCCCCATAGTTCATATATATATTTGCTAAAAGATCATATCTGTAGTTTTTTTTTAATTTTTCTTTTAGACTAAGGAATGAATCAAATCCATAGGAATCAAATGGCATTGAGTCTTTATTTGGAATCATACAATGTTGATTCATTCGATTTCGCCATTCTTGCGGTTCTAATTGGGACCATTTGGTCTGAGATAAATTGTATTGATAATGACCCCTTAACCAGTTTTTCCACAATTGACTCTTAGTCATTTTCTTATGACTTGATTTGGAATTAAATATCCCTCGATAATAATCTTTCATTTGATCCTTAATAAAAGGATAGGTTTCCTTTTCCTTATATTGAAGTAAAGAACTAAAGTGATATTTGTTAAGGAATGGGCTTTGTGATAATTTGTAAAATACATATTCTTGGGACAAGGAAGATAAGTCATAATCCATTTTTGAATGATTCTTTTTTTGAGTCCAAAAAAAGTTCATTGTATTTTGATCTCTTTCCTTCTTCCCTTTTTGATTTGTTTTATTCTTGTAAATGAATTTCTTCATTTTTTTTTTTATTGATTCAAAGAAAAGTTGCGAATTTTTCCTAGTCCTAGGAAGGTTGTTAATCATCCATAGCAAGATATTTATGGATGTTTTTTCAATGAAATATTTGAGAAAATAACCTGATTTGCGTATTAATCGAATAGTATTTCTTTGAAATATCTTCCAAATAGGTTTCTGTGATTCCGGTCTTTTATCATCACAAATGAGAAGTATTTTGTTCTTTTCTTTTGTGATTTGTTCTATTTCATTTCTGATTCTGATTGTTCCATCAGACCAATTTTGCATTTGTATTTCTATTACTGACTCAATTGTCAAATTCATGGATGGGATTTCAATGGTGGGTTCATGAATAATATTCTTATTGATTTTGGAATCTTTTCCATTTTCAGTCGGTTCATATACTTTTCTTTTTTTTCCTTCGAAAACTTCGAAAAGTAGAAAAGATTTCTTTTTCACTTCTCTCATTTTTTTTAAAAGTTCTTTAAAAATGGGTTGAAAAAAGGAACGTTGCCTTTGGGGAGACCCAAAAGGTACGCGTGTTTCTCTTCCAAAAACTGTTAAAAAAGTTGATTTTCTTACTTTTTCTTTTCTACTTCGCCAAGGTTTCAAACGAAAAGGAAATAGAATCTTGATCTGAATACCATCATTTAACCAATTCATGGGAAATTCTGTTTCTGATAATGCAACACCATTATAAATACATTTAACATGCATTTCTTTCTCCCATTCCTTGAAATCCTCATCCCATTCGGATGATTGGAATAAAACCATCCGGCCAAGATTTTTAGCTATTATCAAAGAAGGTAATACAATTTTTTTTCTAAGAAAAGAGTGGGTTAATAAAAGCAAACCTCTCATTTGTTGAGTGAACTCATCTGCATCCCAAGTTTCTGCTATGGATCGACGTCGTTCTTCTTCGCTCTCTTTTCTTCTCATCTTGCTGTTTTTCCTTTTCTCTACCAAATCGATTTCCTTTATCTTTTCCTCTTGCAAGATTTTCCGTTCTTGTTTTCTCCCCACCGAATTCCTAAGAATGAAAAAAATCTTTGAAAAGATTTTCAAAAAGATACCAAAAACAAAAAAAAAGATTTTTCGAAAAAAAGAAAAAAGCTTGTTTTCTACTCGATCAAAAAAAAGCGGGGAATGTGGATGTGGTTGATACAAGTCCCAAATAACTGTTTTACGTTTTAGACCACGCATGCTTCCTTTGATTGCACCTCGATAATAATCCGGTACTTGCGAGTAATGTACCAAAACTATATTTCTTGATTGCGGCCATTCGTCCTCCTCATCTTCTTCCTTCTGCTCATCTGATTTCTTCTTCTCATCAGATTTCTTCTTCTCATCTTCTTCCTTCTTCTCATTGGATTCCTTCTTCTCATCTTCTTCCTTCTTCTCATTGGATTCCTTCTTCTCATCTTCTTCCTTCTGCTCATCGGATTTCTTCTTCCCCTGCAGAGCCACATCACTATCATCCATTACATAAAGGAGAATGTCTCTGAATTTGCGCAAATAAATTTGCGCGAATACTTGTTTTTCCCTTTCCCTTTCCTCGTCTTTTTTTTGTTTTTCCCCTTCTTCCCCATATTTTTCCTGAGCTTCACTGTCTTCTTTTTCTGGCCGTTCTTCCCTCACTTGCAGGTCGTCCATAAAGCCACTTAGCAATCGAGGAAGATCTTTCTTGATTTCCTGGAAATCTTTTTGAAAAAAATTAAAAAAGTTCCTTCCCTTTTTTGGCTTTTTTAGAACTTTTTTAGTAGTTGGATCAGCCACAATTATTGTGTACAACAGGGTTTGTGGACTGCGGTGTACTCGTTCCATCCAACGTAAGTGATCGTGGGCATCCATAAGGACTGCACTCAATGATGGAAATAGTTGGATTACGGGATTAATAAGCGCCTTTTTAGATTTCAATTTTTCATATAGTTTTTTATGACTGTCTTCGTGATCTTCTCTTTTTTTTTTTTCGAATTTTTTCATTTGTTGTGTCAGATCAGCTATAGTAAATGGATTTCCTATGTGTTTCAGAGGCGCTCTTTCTGATATCCTACGATTTGATCCCTTCAAAAGGGGATCCTTCCGTTTAGAAAAGCATAGTTCTTCATTTTCATCATTACATAATCTGGCTCTTTTTTCGAGGATATCTAGAGCAAGAAATCCCTCTTTCTCTTCTAGAACTTTGATTCGACTTCTTAATTCATTGATTAAGTTGTACTTTTTTTTTTCATTTCTATAAATCCATTTATAATATAAATATTTCTTAGATTTAGAGAATTTTTTTAATCTTTTTAATTCAGATAATTTTCTTAATGCATTTACTATTCTTAATTTCTTTGTTTTCGGATCCGAAAACCAAAAAGAATTGATTAAAGCTAGTTGTTTTACTAGCGTGTCCAAATACTCCTTGAAACCATGTCTATATGTAAAAGATATTCTTTTCTTCCCATCACTTAGACATGTACCAAAATAATATTGCCCCATTTCATTTTGTACAGGAATGTCTTGTACAGCACGCTCGTACAATCGATTTTTTTGGTTTTGGATATATCGTAATGGACGATTCCATCGTCTAGAATCAAAAAGATTAGTAACTAATATTCTTGTAAACGCGAATTTAGTCTTTTCCTGCTCTTCTTGATTTCTAACTAATTGAGTATTCTTCGTTTTGGAACTTGTTTTTCCATTTCTTTTTTCCTGCCTTTCTTGATTTTGCTCTTTCATCTGCTTTATTTTTTCTAGTGTTTCGGCTTTTTTGTTTCTCCGTTTCTGATTGACCAAAGGATATGGAACGCTACCTAAATAGAAGATACAGATGACAAAAGAGAAAATACGGAAGACTTCTTCCATAGAAGATATATATGTCCAATCCATGAGAGTGTACTTCCAATGCAACACAAGACCCTTGTAGTTCGTTGATTTATAAAAATAAAAATAAGTTTGCCGTACCCAGAATAATACCAATCCAAGCCATTTTATGAAGAAAATTTGAGCAATGAACCAAGCACCAAAACTGCTTATGATGAACAACATTTTGTTGTTACATCGAAACATATAAATGTTGGCTAATCTAGCCAACGTTGCGCTTGGTAAAACAAAATGATTTAATAATTGAAAAATCACATTACTCAGGAATACACATTGAATACCGAAATTACGTATGGAATTTCGGGTAGTTAGTCCATATTCATAATCCAAAAAGTCCTCGTCATTATACGATGCGAAATGAAACAAAACATATAAAGCAACTAGCATAGTTATTGTATGAGCCTGACTCAATGCTAGATGCAGAGGGAAATAATAAACTGATACGAGCATTATAAGTTGCCCGACAAGAAAACCAGTTGTCGACGCAACATTCCTCTCGCTCCCTTCTTCCATAACACGAGTTTTAATAAGAAAGAAAAAAGAGGGTCCTATCGAGAATGCGCTTAAAAATCCAAAATAAAGTCCGAATACGACGACCGATTTTGTAGTTTTACTACAAAAAGTTTGTACAATGCGAATTATCATTTTCATTTCTCTTCGATTTTTAAGATATTGGTTGTTTATTAGAAAATTAGGTAATATTTCTTCACTGATTTCCAAAAAGAAATATCCTTTTTCACGAAAAAAATCCCATTAGTTGCTCATTATTCATCGACCCCTAAGATCGATCTAGTAATGATCAAATTTCTATTCTCTTTACTAAATCATGTAAAACTTGATGTTCAAAAAAATTCGGAAAATCTTATTTATTTATCGTAATAGGAATCTTATTTATTTATCGTAATAGTTTCTTATTACTAAGAATAACATATTCAATTCCTAGAATTGATAAAATAGTATTGAATTGCATAACAAAATGATTATACTAATCAAATAGTATTTTGTAAGGGCATGTTGGTATAGTTATCTATTCATCTGCATATTCCAATTTTTTTGGAATTG
>JAMFTS010003222.1:0-5000 GCA_028095005.1 Rhynchospora pubera
GATAATTTGTAAAATACATATTCTTGGGACAAGGAAGATAAGTCATAATCCATTTTTGAATGATTCTTTTTTGAGTCCAAAAAAAGTTCATTGTATTTTGATCTCTTTCCTTCTTCCCTTTTTGATTTGTTTTATTCTTGTAAATGAATTTCTTCATTTTTTTTTTTTATTGATTCAAAGAAAAGTTGCGAATTTTTCCTAGTCCTAGGAAGGTTGTTAATCATCCATAGCAAGATATTTATGGATGTTTTTTCAATGAAATATTTGAGGAAAATAACCTGATTTGCGTATTAATCGAATAGTATTTCTTTGAAATATCTTCCAAATAGGTTTCTGTGATTCCGGTCTTTTATCATCACAAATGAGAAGTATTTTGTTCTTTTCTTTTGTGATTTGTTCTATTTCATTTCTGATTCTGATTGTTCCATCAGACCAATTTTGCATTTGTATTTCTATTACTGACTCAATTGTCAAATTCATGGATGGGATTTCAATGGTGGGTTCATGAATAATATTCTTATTGATTTTGGAATCTTTTCCATTTTCAGTCGGTTCATATACTTTTCTTTTTTTTCCTTCGAAAACTTCGAAAAGTAGAAAAGATTTCTTTTTCACTTCTCTCATTTTTTTTAAAAGTTCTTTAAAAATGGGTTGAAAAAAGGAACGTTGCCTTTGGGGAGACCCAAAAGGTACGCGTGTTTCTCTTCCAAAAACTGTTAAAAAAGTTGATTTTCTTACTTTTTCTTTTCTACTTCGCCAAGGTTTCAAACGAAAAGGAAATAGAATCTTGATCTGAATACCATCATTTAACCAATTCATGGGAAATTCTGTTTCTGATAATGCAACACCATTATAAATACATTTAACATGCATTTCTTTCTCCCATTCCTTGAAATCCTCATCCCATTCGGATGATTGGAATAAAACCATCCGGCCAAGATTTTTAGCTATTATCAAAGAAGGTAATACAATTTTTTTTCTAAGAAAAGAGTGGGTTAATAAAAGCAAACCTCTCATTTGTTGAGTGAACTCATCTGCATCCCAAGTTTCTGCTATGGATCGACGTCGTTCTTCTTCGCTCTCTTTTCTTCTCATCTTGCTGTTTTTCCTTTTCTCTACCAAATCGATTTCCTTTATCTTTTCCTCTTGCAAGATTTTCCGTTCTTGTTTTCTCCCCACCGAATTCCTAAGAATGAAAAAAATCTTTGAAAAGATTTTCAAAAAGATACCAAAAACAAAAAAAAAGATTTTTCGAAAAAAAGAAAAAAGCTTGTTTTCTACTCGATCAAAAAAAAGCGGGGAATGTGGATGTGGTTGATACAAGTCCCAAATAACTGTTTTACGTTTTAGACCACGCATGCTTCCTTTGATTGCACCTCGATAATAATCCGGTACTTGCGAGTAATGTACCAAAACTATATTTCTTGATTGCGGCCATTCGTCCTCCTCATCTTCTTCCTTCTGCTCATCTGATTTCTTCTTCTCATCAGATTTCTTCTTCTCATCTTCTTCCTTCTTCTCATTGGATTCCTTCTTCTCATCTTCTTCCTTCTTCTCATTGGATTCCTTCTTCTCATCTTCTTCCTTCTGCTCATCGGATTTCTTCTTCCCCTGCAGAGCCACATCACTATCATCCATTACATAAAGGAGAATGTCTCTGAATTTGCGCAAATAAATTTGCGCGAATACTTGTTTTTCCCTTTCCCTTTCCTCGTCTTTTTTTTGTTTTTCCCCTTCTTCCCCATATTTTTCCTGAGCTTCACTGTCTTCTTTTTCTGGCCGTTCTTCCCTCACTTGCAGGTCGTCCATAAAGCCACTTAGCAATCGAGGAAGATCTTTCTTGATTTCCTGGAAATCTTTTTGAAAAAAATTAAAAAAGTTCCTTCCCTTTTTTGGCTTTTTTAGAACTTTTTTAGTAGTTGGATCAGCCACAATTATTGTGTACAACAGGGTTTGTGGACTGCGGTGTACTCGTTCCATCCAACGTAAGTGATCGTGGGCATCCATAAGGACTGCACTCAATGATGGAAATAGTTGGATTACGGGATTAATAAGCGCCTTTTTAGATTTCAATTTTTCATATAGTTTTTTATGACTGTCTTCGTGATCTTCTCTTTTTTTTTTTTCGAATTTTTTCATTTGTTGTGTCAGATCAGCTATAGTAAATGGATTTCCTATGTGTTTCAGAGGCGCTCTTTCTGATATCCTACGATTTGATCCCTTCAAAAGGGGATCCTTCCGTTTAGAAAAGCATAGTTCTTCATTTTCATCATTACATAATCTGGCTCTTTTTTCGAGGATATCTAGAGCAAGAAATCCCTCTTTCTCTTCTAGAACTTTGATTCGACTTCTTAATTCATTGATTAAGTTGTACTTTTTTTTTTCATTTCTATAAATCCATTTATAATATAAATATTTCTTAGATTTAGAGAATTTTTTTAATCTTTTTAATTCAGATAATTTTCTTAATGCATTTACTATTCTTAATTTCTTTGTTTTCGGATCCGAAAACCAAAAAGAATTGATTAAAGCTAGTTGTTTTACTAGCGTGTCCAAATACTCCTTGAAACCATGTCTATATGTAAAAGATATTCTTTTCTTCCCATCACTTAGACATGTACCAAAATAATATTGCCCCATTTCATTTTGTACAGGAATGTCTTGTACAGCACGCTCGTACAATCGATTTTTTTGGTTTTGGATATATCGTAATGGACGATTCCATCGTCTAGAATCAAAAAGATTAGTAACTAATATTCTTGTAAACGCGAATTTAGTCTTTTCCTGCTCTTCTTGATTTCTAACTAATTGAGTATTCTTCGTTTTGGAACTTGTTTTTCCATTTCTTTTTTCCTGCCTTTCTTGATTTTGCTCTTTCATCTGCTTTATTTTTTCTAGTGTTTCGGCTTTTTTGTTTCTCCGTTTCTGATTGACCAAAGGATATGGAACGCTACCTAAATAGAAGATACAGATGACAAAAGAGAAAATACGGAAGACTTCTTCCATAGAAGATATATATGTCCAATCCATGAGAGTGTACTTCCAATGCAACACAAGACCCTTGTAGTTCGTTGATTTATAAAAATAAAAATAAGTTTGCCGTACCCAGAATAATACCAATCCAAGCCATTTTATGAAGAAAATTTGAGCAATGAACCAAGCACCAAAACTGCTTATGATGAACAACATTTTGTTGTTACATCGAAACATATAAATGTTGGCTAATCTAGCCAACGTTGCGCTTGGTAAAACAAAATGATTTAATAATTGAAAAATCACATTACTCAGGAATACACATTGAATACCGAAATTACGTATGGAATTTCGGGTAGTTAGTCCATATTCATAATCCAAAAAGTCCTCGTCATTATACGATGCGAAATGAAACAAAACATATAAAGCAACTAGCATAGTTATTGTATGAGCCTGACTCAATGCTAGATGCAGAGGGAAATAATAAACTGATACGAGCATTATAAGTTGCCCGACAAGAAAACCAGTTGTCGACGCAACATTCCTCTCGCTCCCTTCTTCCATAACACGAGTTTTAATAAGAAAGAAAAAAGAGGGTCCTATCGAGAATGCGCTTAAAAATCCAAAATAAAGTCCGAATACGACGACCGATTTTGTAGTTTTACTACAAAAAGTTTGTACAATGCGAATTATCATTTTCATTTCTCTTCGATTTTTAAGATATTGGTTGTTTATTAGAAAATTAGGTAATATTTCTTCACTGATTTCCAAAAAGAAATATCCTTTTTCACGAAAAAAATCCCATTAGTTGCTCATTATTCATCGACCCCTAAGATCGATCTAGTAATGATCAAATTTCTATTCTCTTTACTAAATCATGTAAAACTTGATGTTCAAAAAAATTCGGAAAATCTTATTTATTTATCGTAATAGGAATCTTATTTATTTATCGTAATAGTTTCTTATTACTAAGAATAACATATTCAATTCCTAGAATTGATAAAATAGTATTGAATTGCATAACAAAATGATTATACTAATCAAATAGTATTTTGTAAGGGCATGTTGGTATAGTTATCTATTCATCTGCATATTCCAATTTTTTTGGAATTGCATTTGGAACAACAGAGTTCGAACTAGATCATATAGTTATTGTATTCAATACATTCGATACGGTGCAAAAAATTCTCTCTAGTTTGGGATAGTATATGCATAAGTAAGATTCTTACTTAGAATCTATGCAATTATTTCTATTCTCTTTACTAAATTAGATAAAACTTGATGTTCCAAAAAATTCTCTCTAGTTTGGGATAGTATATGCATAAGTAAGATTCTTACTTAGAATCTATGCAATTATTTCTATTCTCTTTACTAAATTAGATAAAACTTGATGTTCCAAAAAATTCGGAAAATCTTCTTGTTTATTTCGTAATAGGAATCTTATTTATTTATCGTAATAGTTTCTTATTACTCAGAATAACATATTCAATTCCTAGAATTGATAAAATAGTATTGAATTGCATAACAAAATGATTATACTAATCAAATAGTATTTTGTAAGGGCATGTTGGTATAGTTATCTATTCATCTGCATATTCCAATTTTTTTGGAATTGCATTTGGAACAACAGAGTTCGAACTAGATCATATAGTTATTGTATTCAATACATTCGATACGGTGCAAAAAATTCTCTCTAGTTTGGGATAGTATATGCATAAGTAAGATTCTTACTTAGAATCTATGTAATTATTTCTATTCTCTTTAGTAAATCACATGAAACTTGAATGAACTCCATATATGGATTTTCGACAGAATCGATTTCTATATTGATATGAATTGAAAAAAGGAACAAAAACCAGAATCGATTTCTATATTGATATGAATTGAAAAAAGGAACAAAAACCGGTTTCGTTCCGAAAAAACGTGAGGATTTGCAAGAAGTATAAATAAATGGGATGGGAATGGATTGATAAGATATTCCCAGAGCAAAATTCTGCTATTTCCTTCCAATTCTAGGATCTTTTCTA
>JAMFTS010003222.1:17500-22589 GCA_028095005.1 Rhynchospora pubera
AAATTCTCGTAGAATCGAGAATGAAGTTTTCATTCTGTACATGCCAGATCATGAATTAGTAACTGCATTGTTTCAAACTTTCTATTTTTGGAATGGGATATTTACGGAATCCCCATGAATAAATAGGATCAAACCGGATTCCATGATATTTCCATAAGATTCCTATTCTTAAGCAAGCCCCCTCGCTCGGGGGCTTAGCTGATCATGATTTATGTTTTATCTTTCTTTTCCTTTTTATTTGTTTCGATAAAGATATCGTCCGATTCTCTTTCTATTGATTCTTTTCCGATCGAGATGTATGAATCCATGGACCTATGTAAATCCATAGATCCCGTTCATGAATTAACGAAAATGAGCAAAACTTCTACTTGCCTCTGCCCTTTTATGAGTCTCCTCCTTTTTGCGTATGGCCTTACCACGTTTTTTTGAAGCAGCATCTATTAATTCGGAACTTAATTGTGAAGTCATACTTGTACCCGAACGCTTTCGGGATGCTTCTAATAACCAACGAATGGCAAGTAATATTCCTTGTGGAAGTGGGATTGCAACAGGGACTTTATAAGTCTTTCCGTTTTTTCCTCTTCTTGTTTTTACTCCTACCCTGGGAGTTACTCTAAGTATTGCTTGACGTAAAATAGATACTGGATTTTCTTTTGTCTTTTTTTCAATATCTAACGCGGCTCGATAGAAAATTTGATAAGCCAATGATTTTTTTCCGTGTTTCATCATACGGTTAACCAACATGTTAACGACTCGACTACAAGAAATTGGATCGAATTCTGCAGTTTTTTTCTTTGCAGTACCTCGACGTGACATGAGCGTGAAAGAGGTTAAAGAATCCGTTTTCTTTTTATAAGGGCTAAAAACGAATCAATTTTTTTTTTTTGGCTTTTTGACCCCATATTGTAGGGTGGATCTCAAAAGATAGGAAAGATCTCCCTCCAAGCCGTACATACGACTTTCGTCGAATACGGCTTTCCACAGAATTCTATATGGATCTATGAGATCGAGTATGAAATTCTGTTTACTCACTTGAGATTGAGTATCCGTTTCCCTCCTTTTCCTGTTAGGATTGGAAATCTTGTATTTTACATATCCATACGATCGAGTCCTTAGGTTTCCGAAATACATAGTTGAATGTAAAAAAAGTGCTTCGAATCATTGCTATTTGACTCAGACCTGTTCTGAAAAAGTCGAGGTATTTCGAATTGTTTGTTGACACGGACAAAGTAAGGGAAAACCTCTGAAATGATTTTCATATTGGACCCTGGACATCTAATAGTTCCGAATCGAATCTCTTTAGAAAGAAGATCTTTTGTCTCATGATAGCCTGCTCCAGTCCCCTTACGAAACTTTCGTTATTGGGTTAGCCATACACTTTACATGTTTCTAGCGATTCACATGGCATCATCAAATGATACAAGTCTTGGATAAGAATCTACAACGCACTAGAACGCCCTTGTTGACGACCCTTTACTCCGAGAGCATCTCGGGTTCCTCGAACAATGTGATATTTCACACCGGGTAAATCCTTCACCCTTCCTCCTCTTACTAATACTATAGAATGTTCTTGTAAATTATGGCCAATACCTGGTATATAAGCAGTGATTTCAAATTTAGAGGTTAATCGTACTCTGGCAACTTTACGTAAGGCAGAGTTTGGTTTTTTGGGGTTGATAGTGGAAAAGTTGACAGATAAGTTACCCTTACTGTCACTCTACAGAACCGTACATGAGATTTTGACCTCATACAGCTCCTCGTTCAATTCTTTCGAAGTAATTGGATCCTTTTCTTCGTTCGAGAATTTCTTCCCTTCTTCCACTCCGTTTCGAAGAGTAACTAAGACCAATTCAGTCACGTTTTCATATTCCAATTGAAGACTTTTCATTTATGATCAAAGGAAAAGATTTCTCTTTTACGAAACATATGCGGATCAAATCACGATCTTCTATCTAAATAAGAACAAGAACTCTTTCTCGATAGAAATCCCTTTGCCTCTCATCCTTAGAGAATTAGAAAGAAGGATCCTTTTTGAGTTTCAATTTTGTCATTTTGAGAGCTCTTCGATCTTCTACTTATTTGTTTGTTCTATTTCCTTTTTTCGATTTCCTTTTTTTCCTGGATTCTTTCATTTCATTTCGATTTTTCTTATTCTATCCCATAGGTATACCCTTTGAATCAATAGAGAACCTTTTCTTCTGTATGAATCTATATTATTCCATTCCAATTTCTTCCGGATACCTCCCAAGGAAAATCCCCAATTGAATCCAAAATTGACGGGTTAGTGTAAGCTTATCCATGCGGTTATGCACTCTTGAAATAGGAATCAACTTTCGGAAAGATTCTGGCTTTCGTGCTTTGGTGAGTTGTCCGAGATCCTTTCGATGACCTATGTTGTGTTGAAGGGATATCTATACGATCCGATCGATTGCGTAAAGCCCGCGGTAGCAATGGAACCGGGGAAAGTATACAGAAAAAAGAGTTCTTTTCTATTATATTAGTATTCGTTTTAGTAGAAGTTAGTGATCCCCCTAGTGATCCTGGCTCTGTGAGTCCTTTCTTCCGTAATGAATTTTGAGCACCAGCCTTACATTTTTCCTCTGTGGGCCGAGGAGATAGGGGCTCAGCTCAGCAGGAAGAGGGTTGTACCATGAGAGAAGCACGGGGGTCAACCTGCTTCAAATATACAAGATGGATTCTGGCAATCCAATGGAGTTGGACCCTCATGTCGATCCGAATGAATCCGTTTTTCTACTCTGTTTTTCTACTCTGGTTGTTCGCCTAAACAAGAAAGGAATTCTTGTTTAGGCAGTTTATATCATCCGTACATAGTGCTTTGATCTAAGATTGAAATTTATGCTTGTATGAACTAAGGTCCAAAATATCGAATAAACAAGTGTTTCCACGACTCTACCAACCACCCGGCCAATCCTCTTCCACGCTAGGCCTTTTCCCTTTTTCATGGCTACATATCTTTACGGATAAGGAATGGGAAATCTTTCTCCTGTTCCACAAATCAAATGGTTCATTTCCTCCGGGAGAAGCCATCTCTTTCTCAACAATATTTTGGTCATTTGATCCAATAGCCTTTCGTTAGATAGGAACAGATTCGCTAAATACTGATAACTCTCGAACAGAATATGAGAGGAGAAAGATCCTTTAGATAAGGAACTATTGATTCTAAGTCTTCTTTGCCATCTCTGACGACGCCCCAACAATTCGTAGTACTTTTCTCCCTTATGGAACCAACTGTCTTCTTCTATATATGAAGAAGGATGCTTATTTAGGTCAGGACTCTTCTCATCTAAATGATCATCTGAAAAAAATTCTCGAGGTGAAAGCCAAAAGTACAGGTATATGACTACGAGAAAGAATGGCTCCGAAGGTTCCCAAATAAATCGGTTTATTATAAAAAAG
The DNA here is from genome assembly GCA_028095005.1 of Rhynchospora pubera. Lineage (NCBI taxonomy): Eukaryota > Viridiplantae > Streptophyta > Magnoliopsida > Poales > Cyperaceae > Rhynchospora > Rhynchospora pubera. The sequence continues at coordinate 20,918 of JAMFTS010003222.1, forward strand.
CTTTGTTCTTTTGAAAATCTGTCTTGTTTCTGGTGCTGAATTGTTTCATTCTCCGAGAACTCCGAATCATTCTCTTGAAGCTCCTCCTCTTGAAGCTGATCTTCCTCAAGATAAAAAGGCCAGTTGCCCTGAAATGACTCGGCCCAATAAGGAAGTCCCGATTTTATAAGCTTTTTGATATTCTCAATTTCGAGATTATCAAATATATAGCGAAATATTCTAGGAGACCGGACTATGTCTATTTCTATTTGATTTTCATTGAAGAAATCGTTCTCTATCTTCTGCGGGTTCACGGCTTCATGCTCTTCTTCAAACTCCGATTCGTTTATTTCTATTTCATTTCTCAATCTACTACGATAACGGGTAGAAAAAGAATTCTGTTGCATCATATCTAACGGATTCTTTGGTTCGGACCGAAGAAGTAATGTCTCACTGCTATTTTTTTCTATCCATGAGCATCCCACCAGAAAGCCTTCTAATTCTAATAGGTTCTGAACTAGCTGAGAATCATTCTCAAGAAATTCAGAAGAAGTGATCCAATTTTTGACATCGGGTCCGGGTGAAGACCAAAGATCTTGAGTGACCAATCCGGCAGAACAACTCAAAAGATAAAGAAGTATCGTTATTTTCTTCAAATTTGTTTCAAGTTCGACGTACCATTTGTACAAATAAGAACTCCATATTTTATTCCTCGCGATAGGGTCCTGCATATAGATATATATAGGATCTATGGGAAAATTGCTTAGAAATATATTTTGTGCAAAAACTCTTCCTATCTGATACAAAAAGATCCTATGATCCTGAAACCATCTTATGTGAGTTTGAAAATCCCAAGTCTGTCTAAAAGAAGCGAATCGAATTGAATTCGTTTCTTCTATTATGTATTTCCTCTGTGTAATACTAATTGATAGGACCTCATTGTTAAGTGCTACAAGATGTTGTGCATTCGAACTCATGGTTATAGACCCAAATTTCTTACTATCGAATATTTGATTTTCCAAGCCAAATCCCCTAGTATATGAAAGAATCCGGAAGTACCTTCGTTGTTCTGGAATAGTAAGCCTTCGTATCTTAATGAATGTATTAAATTTATTCAGGCCTATTAGAGCGGGATCCACTTCTCGGGGAATATGAGTCGAAGCAATAACTAGAATATTTCTAGTAAAACATCTTTGACGATCCTTGGAATTGGAAAGAGAGCTCTCTTCTAGATGGAGGGATAAATACCTCAACTCATCCCGATCCAGATCATGAATGTTTGGAATCCATACTATACAAGGAGATATTGTTTTTGCCAAATCGAATTGCACGGTCATATCCCAATAAAATGGGTTATTGCTAGTTAGCCTATCCTGTGTCATATTGAAAAGAATCTTATCAAAATTAATATTCTTAGCAATATCGCCACTATCATCAACATCAAAATCATCAACATCAAAAGGAATAGAAGTAATACCCTCATCCTCACAGTCGTCGAATTCACCTCCAACCCAATATGATTCACCATCCAAAAAAGACCAAAAAGACGCCTCGTAAAAATCGCAATCGTAATCGTATAAATACCGGTACTCGAGCGGATATATCTTAATGAAAGGAAGATAAGAATTTTTCGCTAGGGATTTGACCAATAGGATCGCCCAATTCCTATAGAACCTATCACTAAAACACTCCT
>JAMFTS010006690.1:0-22589 GCA_028095005.1 Rhynchospora pubera
CCAAAGGATCTCTCACCATACGGTCTAGGACGATCATTTCTTGGGCTATGCACTCTCTGAGAGCCAGATCTCTCTCTTCTTGGGCTGTACGACCTCCTGGGACTTAGACCCCTTCCCCTAGGACTCCTATCTCTACTCCTAGGCTTGGTCCCCTTCCTTTTGGGCTCGATCCCCTCCCTACAGGGCTTGGTCCCCTTCTACTAAGACTCCTATCTCTACCCCTCGGACTCAGCCCCCTTCCCCTAGGGCTAGGGGACCTGGACCGAGCCCTAGGGCTGCCATTTGTAAATTTTTCTTTGGCTGATTGGATCATGTCATGAACACGGTTGCTGCCTTTGGAGAGGAACGGATGTTCCTTGGCACTGACAAAGAGGAATTTCTCATTCATGGTGATCTTGCAGCCAGTTTCATTTTCAATCTCAGAGATGACTTTCGGAGGGAACAGGGCACGCACCTGTGGGTCCCGTGCTGCAACCCGCTCGAAATAATCTGAGGTCTTTTTGCTCGCACCCAATGTAGATGGACACCCCTGAAATGGTGTTTAGAAAAATAAAAATAACTTATTGTGGTCAGAGAATATGAGTAATGTCGCATTCGAACGCCATTCCAGTCCTGCTGGTACAGTTCAGGTTTGCAAGTTTAAAGACACCTAGGCATATAGCAATATCTGTCCTACCAATTGAACAAAACAAAATTTGCTTCTTTTTTTTTAATTGTTGTGGATAGCTTAAGTTATTTGATAACTTTCTACCCAAAAAATTATGGGTGAGCTACCTCCGAGGAAACCTAGCCAACTCCCAAATCAATATTGTGGTTCAGAGTAACTGTACAGTTGCTTGGATTATTTTTTGCTTAAATAAGGTCTTAGATAGAAATGAGGGCTTGATTGAATTAAAAGGGGACACAATAACACCAATTATCAATAAATTAAATATTCACTAAAGTATTAGCAATGCATTTCATCTTAGCTACAGCAGCATGTGCCAGAGTTAATATACTAAAAAACAAAATGAAAACCTCCCAAACATAATCCTAGTACATTACTACAGCTGTGACCTAACAACAGCTCAGTCTATAACAAAAGCCAAAGTGGTATTATTACAAGATTTGGTTTCTTATTAGCATTTTAAAATAACTCCTTGAGGCTCAGTTTTGCAAAAGATGATACCTGAGTATAGTGCCCAGGATGCCCACAAAGTTTGCAAATCATTTCCTCTTGTTGCCTTTTATGCCAATTTCTCTCAGTTGCTTTAGCCTTGGCATCCCAGACCCTTGCATCTCGACTAGTGAAATCTGTTGGTATTGCATTTGGCTCTCTCAACCCATCGTCCTCCTCGGACCCGTGACCCACAACAGATAATGGCTTCTTGGTTGCATTGTTATCACCAGCTGGCGCTGCGTTATTAGCTGTAGACCTGCTGGACCAGTGTATGCTTTTCCATAGATGTCATTGAAGAGCTCATCATCGCTTTCCGGACTTGATTCTCGTGCCATTAGAAAAATATCTGCTCAAAGAAAACAAAATCACTCATTTAGATTGACCCCACCTTCAGAAATCTCTCTTCAAAGAAAACAATAGATTGTTTCGTCTGTTTTAAACTTTTAATACATTCCTATGAAATCAGAAATGACATTATACAGAAGGTTGCTTTCACAAATTTCCAATCGCGACCGAACCTAAAAGCATCCACACAGTAATTTACCAGCCTCAAAGTTTCTCCCAAACAGTAACAAAACAGGGATTTGAAAGAAGAATGCTTTCACTAATTATCTCCGAAGAATCTGACTACGAAAATGGAAAGCGCTTATTCAACTACAAAATACAACACTTCATTAAAAAAATCGACAAATTTATCATGGAGGCATCTAATAAAAGTGAAGATTACAAGAAAATTCGGGCATTAAGCGCGGGAAATCGCCTGGAAGAGAAAGGAAAATGTAGAACAAAAGGAGAAGTAATGAAGAATAAATTGACCTTGAACTGAGCTTCGGTATCCCCAAACCCTAATCTACCTTTCTCTGTGAGGCTGAGCTCTCCGTCTGTCAATGGCTCAAAGCTCCGTTTTGTCCTCATAATATACGACAAATTATCGAATGCTCCTGGAACAAATTGATTACTCACTGAAATGTGGGTCCCGCTTTCTGATTAGTATGTGCTTCTGCTGCTTCCGGATACGGATTACGGACCAATCTTTGGACGGGCCTAATGGGCCATTTAACCCAAAAGTTGTCACCTTCAGTCTTCAGAGGACGTCCCATATCAGTCCCGCCTAGATAGCTCCCCCTAGCTGTCCTTTACTTCATTTCCACCAATTTTATCAGTCAATATCAATAAAGTTAGAATTGGTTATACCATTGGATCTCTGACGGAGAGTCATGAATCATGATATGTCTGGAACTCTCAGGTGAAATTCGTCCCTCAAAAAGGCATGATTCTATCTCTGTTGTAATTTTGATACAAGAGACTCAAATAATAAATAATAAACAATAAATAAATAACGACTCTATTTTTTTTTTCCAGACCATTCGATTAAAAACGAAAGTATTCGATTGATTGGCCACATCATTTACGAATAACTTTTGAATAAAATCCTTTAATTGATTTGATATATCTCTTAAGTTCAAAAAATAAAATTGTCAACTATTATTCTCCCTGCGAAAAGCCGACGTACAACTGTAGTAGAAGAAATAACAGGCTAACAGCATATACGAAGGCAATTAGTAGGCCGACAAATATACGAAATTATCTTAATTTCAAATAATAGACTGTATCATTGTAAATTACTCGTTCCAAAGGTCAGGAGGATTGATTTTTATATAAAACGTAACTAATTTACAATATTATAATGGGATTAGATTTGCACGTTTGTATTATTTTTCTGATAAAAAGATTATACGACTTGTAATAGACTGATTAGAATGATCTATACATGGGATTCAATTTGATTTCATTAGATAAGAATTGATTTCTCATAATTTTGTTGAGCAGGCTGAAAATCTGATCAAATGAAATCAAATCCATTATTAACAATGAGAATATTTCAATAACATGATAATTCTATGAAATTCCCACAGAAAAAGTTGATCAGTGGTTCATGATTCGAGTAGAGGTAACAAAGGAGCAATAGAAACAATCCCAACGATAATAGTAAAAATCTATCCAAAATTTCACATAACCAAACAAAGCTACAAAACCTCATCAGGTAACTCAGACAAAAAAATGTTCTACAAATTATACCATAAACATAATAAAATACAGACATTACAGCAACACAGGACAACAATTGGGAGGGACAAAACCCAAGTTAAACCCTAACAACAACAAACAAACCATCTTTCACGAATCATACTCTCCTACACTGCCTCACAAAAAAACGCGACATTCTCCACTCATGCTATACATGCGGCAACAACAAAATATCATCTTAAAAATTCTATATCTTTGACATTGTTCAAATAATAATATAACATAACCTAGGACACTAAAGGCCTTACAAGTTCAACTCTAAATAACATACAAAGGTGAACAAACCCTTTCTTCTTGAATCAAAATTAAACTTTCATTTTTCTTTCCCTTCAAAAACACAAATCTTATTAGACCATAGAGGACTTTGACGACACAAACGCACACAAGACGACTCGACTCACAGACTCGACGCAACAAAATGGCAGAGAACCCAAACTCGACTCGACATCATTCTTCCACCTTTTCCATACAACACGTCTTTTTCCAGCACCATGTCACCTGAAGTAAAAATTAGTTTTGGTAATTACACAATGATCCTAAATTATATTAAAGATATACATACTTGAGATTGGTAGATAATGGTTGCATCAATCAGTGTACTGTAGCATCTTATGTAACAATTGTTGCCAATCACTTCATTAATGGCACAAGTGTCTTACACTAATTACAAGGACATAAGCACATATCAACATACCAATTATAGGCAATCACCTTGACCTTCCCAGACAAACAAGAACAATACCTCTTTAACCAAAGTTGAATCCGCCAGGAGGCACAGGTACATCACTGTTCCCAAACCGGAAACCTGCGGTCTGAGCCTCCTGCCCAGCAGCCATGGCCTCATCCTCCTCCTCCAGCCAGTAAGTCTCCAGGATCTTAACTGCCTTCTCATAGATTTCATTGTTATCATGGCTCTGTAAGTTCTCGATCTTCTCTAGTCCCTCTGCCTCATCAACTAGCTGAGCATATAGATTCACACCTGCGGTTGTTCCAAGGTTCTTTTCAGCCTCTCCGACCTTGAGGATATTCTCAAGACCCTCCAGGCAGACAGTGACAATGCGGGGGTCAGGGCAAACAAGCAGATCGCACAGAGGTTTTATGCACCCTTGGGCCACCAAGAACCTTTTTAAGAAACAAATGGATAGATACATGAGCTTCATCTGTGAGCAAGTAATTTTTTCTAAAAATAATTGTTCATGATTTAGAGCTGTCTTGGCATTTCCCTTTCAATTTGTTATTCAATGTGTATCAATCCAGAACACAATACCAGTGCACCTTTTTCTAACAAAACGGAGAAGTTTCTAACAAGATCCTACAAAACAATAGAACTCTATATGCCCATACTTTTATAACAAACCCTAAGGCACTAAAAGGAGTCACATTTTTGTGTGTAAGTTTGAGGGACAACGAGGAGAAACTAAATATACAATAATCCCTAACAGCGAAGGTAAAACCCATTTCTTTTAACTTTATACAAGCATAAAAGATTTTCAGTTTAACAAGAGCCTACTTGATCTGATCGTGAGTGCCACCAGAGGTAGCATTGGAGATGGCCCAGGCAGCCTCTTTCTTGATGTCAAATTCAGCAGTTTGAAGTAAATTCACCAATGGTCCAATGATTCCAGCAGCAATCACTGCCTGAAATTGCAAAAAATTGCATAATAACAACAAATACTTTAGTGCTTGATCCCTGTATGCACAAAGAATGAAGGATTTTATATCGTAAGAAATGGGGAGTTCTTACTGAAAGTTATCAGAAAATCAAAATGATCCAACAGAAAAACAAAGTAAAAACTTTATGCCAGTGATACATGCTTAAATTGTAGTACCTGAATCTGGTCCTTGTTGCCAGCTGTGATATTGGAAATGGTCCAGCATGCTTCCTTCTTGATGCTTTTCTTATGGTTTTGTGTCAGCAAGCTCAATAGGCATGGCAGCGCTTGGTGGTCAATGATACACTAAAAAAAAAGAAATAAAAAAGAATAACTTAGAGACCATAGCCAAAGCACTCAAAAAAAAAAATAATTGTAATACAAGACTGACTGATAAGTACTATCACATTTCGGCAAAGTATGATAATTGCATTTTACCTGGGTCTGAACATCATCTCCGGTGACAATGTTACCCACAGTACGCAAAGCAGGTATGAGCACTGAAGGTGAAGGATGACTACAAATAAAACCAAGCAGGACTAAGTAATTGCTAGTGTTTACAGTACAATGAATAGACCACTAAAAGAAAATAAAGATGAAGAGCAAAAACAGATTTCCAATCTATAACAAAGACATGCTTCCGCTGTCTATGTATAAGTGTCCAAAACAAGAAATGGATAGAATATACATTTTGCCTGGATAAAATATACAATGCAAGATATACCAAATTCAAACAATAAAGAGAGAGAGAGAGAGAGAGGCTTACAGAAGTAGCTCAACAAGGCGGGGGCAAACACCAGCTTCAATTACAGCTTGGATTTTGTCATTTGTACCATCAGACAGGTAAGAGAGGGCCCAGCAAGCATCAGTAAGGACTTCCTCATCATTTGAATGGATAAGGCGTGCCAGTGCAGGAAGAGCAGGCTTTGTCTAATAAAAAATCAACAAAACCAATTTATACACAATATAAAAATAACTAAATACATACTGGTTGACATATAAGAAGACCTTACAATAGACTTGACCAAATGAGACCAAACAAGATTCAATCAATATATAAATAGTCCATCAAAAACCAATCAAACACGTCAGGGAAGCAAGCCTGTACATTATGAATTATACCTCAATTATGCAATGAAACACAAATTACTACCAAACCCAGCCATCAATCAACCCCAATTTTCCTAAATTGTGCAATAGAACTTAAAGAAAATGTCAGAAATTAAAATGCATGGAATAAGCATTCAACTGGTCCACTATGTGCCAAGCAAAACAAATTACCCTAGTAATGAATTTTTTTTAAAAAAAATGACAGGTGAAACATTGCCCAAATACCTGTTCAAAAGCAGGCTGGGGCTTGCCACGGCAGAAGTTGGATAGGGTCCAGGTAGCATTCCTCAGCATGGACAGCTTTGCATGCTCGTTCAGCTGTGCGAGGAGAGGAACCAGCGCACCATTGGAAAGGACAAGGTCACGGCACCGAGGTGAATCTCCAGCGACATTCCCCAAGGCCCACACCGCCTTATTATCATTTTTGAAAGGGGTAAAAAATTAAATGGGTCAAACAACATGCCATTTCTAACACAGATTATATCATCAAAATATTATACATCTTATTAGCATACATTGCTCTATATTTAAGTTTTTTCAGTATCAAATGGTGTCATATAAACTACAGTGATACACCGGAAGTATAGATAAATAAAAAGCCATATACAGAGATTGTTGCGTCAACAATTCCCAACAGATCATGACTTTGTAGGATTGACTAGCTACAATTATAAGAATATCTTAAAAGACAGGCTAACAAATCAAACTTATGTAAATTCGATAATTTACAGAGTACCTGTTCACGCACGTCGTCACTAGGAGAAGCCAGAAGTTTAACAAAAATAGGCACAGCCCCATGGTCAATGACAACCTTGGTGTTCTCAGATGTACCAGATGCAATGTTTGTAAGAGCCCATGCTGCTTCAAACTGTATTGAGTATTGACCAAATATATAGATCAGAATAATAAACAATAAATTTGTCAATGGAAAAACAAAAGACTGAGGAATATGGATGTGAACATGAGAAATGCAGGTATAATGTTTTACAATTGGATACATGCTTGATGATTTAAAAAGTCGAGAAGATAATCTTTGTTGCTATACAGATATTTCTGATTATCAAAACATATTCTACAACCTATTTTCAGAAAGTAATAAAATTCATGACACAGAGATGTTGAACTTTAAGGCTCCATTCCATATTGTAAATTTCACAGTTGCGTGTGTAATTTTAAAGAATTGACACTAAAAAAATTGCCATACGATGCACTTTCAAGCTGCTGCAGGATGTCTCATTAGAAAAGCCCTGACTTGTTGCAACTATGATTCTTCAAAATTATCCAAAACATTAAAAGAGGGCAGGGCCTACCCCAACTTGTTTGGGACAAAAGGCTTAGTTGTTGTTGTTGTTGTTGTTTGATAAATTCAAATATAGAAATATTACCATCCTACTAGATGTATAACTCCTATTAGCACGTGTAGGAACTTTAAAGGAAAAAGATAAAAGGACATTCCAACAAAGACATGTCCAAAATTACAAGAGGAAACAAAACCTGAAGTTGGGGGAAATCTTCTCTGGTAAGAAACTGCACAAAACGAGGCACCACACCTGACTGGATGACCTCTTCAATGGGGGGACTCCTCTCTATAGTAAAAACAAATAATAAATGAAAATTACAAAACGACTATATCAAAAGTAATATACATGCTACACATGTTCATGCAAAAGTTCGCAAAACGACAAAGAAGAATACCTATGGATAGCAACTTTCTGAATTGAGTAGTGGCCTCAAGCTGAAGGTTTGGATCTTCCGAGTATACCCCTGCCACCATCCCGGGCAAGCTTTCCAGCTGTTGACAACAATTACAAATTGAATTAAGGAAACGTGATGTCGACCATAGAAACCAGCAATACCCAAAAAAGCAAAAAGAAAAAAGAATAATAAAATCTAGTTTGTCAGGTAGAACAAGACATGGTGCTAATGACTACCCGACAGAAGCGCTTTATGACAAGATATTACCCAATGAAACAAAATCCACAGCCTGACCAGTAATTTTGCAATGTGTAACACCTACGAATAGCGCGACACTTGGCCTGTACCAGGTGGCTAATAATTAATTAAAATTAACAGAAAGCTGGAAAAGAATGCAGGTTTTAATGGTCGACCAGGATCTTCAGAGTAGAGATTTAAAAACTACGTTATATTCTGACTTGCTATTCAAATTCAAATATATCCGCACAAAAACGATCTGAGCTGATAACGATTAAAACACCATCACCTCACCTTCTTCTCGACCGCGGAGGAAGAGTGAGTCGTTCCAGTGGAAGAAAAGGGCATAGACTGAGGCGCCTGAGCCATGCCTTCACGCCTCTTTTTTTGGAGACTCTCCTCACGGCGCGACTTGCGGAGCTCGACCATGTTATCCTCTCTTCTCCGGCGACCTTCCTCGGCATCGACGGCCACCTTGAAGCGGTTGCGCCGCACCTCAACCCTCTCGCTCGGCCTCAGCGACATCTTGGTCGAGCTTGTAGATGGATCGAGGGATGGTGGAAGAGATTTCTAGAAGAAATCGCGCGAGAGGATACAATGAGGAAAACCCTAGGAGAGAGAGAGAGAGAGAGAGAGAGAGAGAGAAGAGAGGAGGAGAGAAACGAGTGAGAAAAGAAACCCTAGTTGTAGTTGAACAGAGAGATTTGATGCACCGTGGTCCTGGTCCACCGGACCATGAAGAGAATGGTTCGTGGGTCCCGGAAATCAGAAATCTTTGAATAAATTCGGTGTATTGATTTTTTGATGTAAGAGGTTTATATATAAGGTATAAAGTAACTCGGATGGATGGCATTGGCAACTGGCAAGTACCATTGCTTTGTGCTTTGTGCACCAGCTTAGGACGGCGCTTATGTCTTACCTCGGTGCAATCAAATGTACTAACTAACAGTCTAACAGTAACTGTTGTATTTTGTATGGATGGACTTGTTCATAAATAAGTTTTAAATGGTATTTCATATGTAAATAAAATAACTAGTATTTTTTAGTTGTGTATCATTAATCGCAAAATTAAACGTCTCCCTTTAAAAATGTTTGTGTCAAATGTCAATCAAACGGTTAGAATGCTACCCATCCGAGTTGAATATTTGAAGATGCAGAATTTTAATCAAAAGGATGGTTTAGATAAGGAAGAAAAATTAAAATACAAGCAGGTGATATAGACTATTTTAATCTTTTTTTATGACAGCAAGTACACATATTGCAATCAAATATCATGAGCTATAAGAAAAAACTAAATAGAATGATATCATTAATTATTTAATAATTACATGTTAGCTTTATCATACGATCCATTCTAGTGATTAGCATCCAACCATTCACAAGTTTTATTGACACCCGTTTTCGTAATTTAATTTCATGATGATATTCATCAAAATATTAAATCATGACAATAGCATATTGTTTATTTGTTTTCATCTACTTTGTATTATAATCTATGTGATAACATACAGAAACAAGGAAAAAAAGAAAAAACCCTACTAATATATAAACGAAATTTTCTTTGATAATAAAAATATTAATTAACGTAATTGTTTTTAATGACAAATTGACAAATGACAATCCCTCACCTCCGTTTTATCCCCGCCTAAAATGGAAATTCAAAATAAAAGGGAAAAAAATTGCAAGACAGATCCATGTATCCGGTATTTATTTTATACCTGATTTTTGAGTGCGCCTCTTTATTTTCCCAAATTTCCCAACTACTTTTGTGTAATTGTGTGTGTGGGAAGCGTCAGGAATGACGGATGAGAGATAGACAGACTATCTACAGTCAGCAAATGTGCTTCGTTCCACTTAAACTGCCACCTCTTCTTCTTTTTTCTTTTTTTTTTTCAAGCCAATAAGGGCAGTTGATGCAGTTATGCCTAGTTTTTATCGGTAATCAGCATAGCATCAAATTGAGTCCGAGCAACATTAATGATTTTTTTTTAAATAAATATGCCCCCGATGTTAATTTTGATTTTCTTTTGTTAAGATCTTTCCAGAATCCATTTTTTTTTCCAGCGTTATTCTTCTTTCTCCCAAAATTTCATAATGTGATTTCTTTCTTCAAAGTTTCAAAGTACTAGTGACAATTTATTATGCCAAAATTTTATGTTTTTAATTACATTTACTAACTTGTCCTATAACGTTGAAAAAAAATGAATGAATAATTGGAATTGACAAAAATATTTGAGTCGTTGCAGCACAAAAAAAGACAAAATTTGTGATTTTATTAATTTCATGAGTTTCAAGACAAATTAATCTATTATTGGTTTAAATTATAGTTTTTTTTCTCTATTGGCGTTTAACTTGAGTTTCTTTTGGGTACTAAATCAGTAGACCTAGAAATGAATTAAACCATGTTAATTGTTTATAACAAAGGGTGCGTTTGGATAGGTGTGGGAAGAAGGGAAGAAGGGAAGAAGTGGAAAGAAGTATTGGGAAGTGTGTAACTTTGTGAAGAGTTTGGATTGTTTATAATTTTTTTTCTTCTTTCTTCCTTCTTCCCCATTCTTCTTCTCTCATCCAAACGCCCCCAAAAATTAGTAAAACTTTAGTACATCTTATTTTCCAACGCTGACGTATATGTCAAATTCAAGAAATCATAAAAAGTATATACGTTTCCAAAAGGAAAAAAAAATGTCAATAGTTGGGATTTATTGTTTGCATTTCAAAATTGCTTTCTAATCACATGGAACAAAAATAGAGAAAGGATGTTGAAATAAAACTGGTTGATATTTAGAGAGGATACTAGTATAATTTTTACTCGATTTCTCAAATCTTAAAGAAATTGTAAATTGATTTGTTTACTGCTAAATAATCATCAGAAGCTGGAGTTGGACTCCTAGTCATCTTCCTACAAAGGGGGGGGGGGGGGGGGGGGGGAAGGAAACTGATTAACACACCAAGCATAGTTTGCACCCAATAGTTATCACAACTAGCATCCGAACATGTGCAATGCACGGGACAATTAGAATTAGAAATATATTCATTTGGTGTTTCGTGAGTTGCACGTGAGGGGCCTCAAACACTGTGGTTAGAACAGTTCCGTAATCCTGGCCGTTCATTTTCGTTTCTTCATCTGAATCGTTCCTTTGAGCAAGTATTTTCTCTGTGCAACGAAGAGAATCCCTTTCTTTCCGTCTCCATCTTCACTTTTTCCACGCACACCATGTCTCTTCGATTTTCATCACCTGCCCACCTCACGTCACTGTTCTAGGGTTTCTCCCTTTCTTCTCTATCACTGTCCCTCACCTCATCTTTACTCTCCTCCTTCGACAGCCGATTTGAGCAAGGCGATGTCGTTCAGCTTGAGCAGGGAGGAAGAAGGCTACAGAGATGTCGTTCATTACTTTAATTCCTCTTTCCTCTTTTCCTGCTCTTTATTCATCTCTATTTTCTCATTCACATTATGGTACGTTCCCCTCTCTTGCTCTCTTTTTCTTTGTAATTTGCTCTCAAATTCTGAGTTCGAGTTCCATTTCCGCTCTCTTACTTTAATTCCATTTTGCTTTTTCTATTTCTGCAGGAAATCTTCAATTCTGATTTTATTTTTGATATCCTTTTTTAGATAGCAGCTTTTAGGTGTTGCTTCCCTTTCTTTGTAATTAATTTTGTCTTTAATTTCTTGAAAGCACGGGAGATTTTTTAGAAGCCAATAATTTTGGTATGGATTCCCCTTTTGCATTCAAGCCCTTCATATCAGACTTTTATATGTTTCATCTTTCATCAAGGGTTGTGAAGTGAACACCTGCTGTTTGTCACTATTTGTAGAAAGCACCTGCTATTAGCATAACCTCTGTCTAGGTATGCTATATGGTGATAATGACCTGCAAGTTACTAAATTTGAAGGGTCATCAATTTTAGGTTTAATTTACAGTTGGTGTGCAAAGATAATTCAAATGCCTTTATAAAGATAATTCTAATGGTTGTATACGTCGAGTAATACTCCGTTGAACTGTTTATTTGCCAGTTGCCACTTAAAGCATTGCCAGAAAGTACTAAACCAGGGGTGTTTGCTGCATAAAGATCAGCAGTAGATCTGTTTTGTTTTAAAATGCAAGGGGCTTTAAATTCAGCTCAAAGGTTTAGTGCATATTTCCTTCTTTTGTAAATTATGGAATAAAATTGCAGCAGATATTGAGGGAGGTGAAGATGACTTGGAGGAGCAACCAGCTAAAAAGAAAGTAGAGAAAGCATCTATGTGACTGTGTCGTATCCACTAAAGCAAGATGACGGTACTGAAAAAGTTAGAAGAAAAGGCAAGAATGTAATTGTTGAGGTAAATAATCCTTCACCAGCATTTCTTTATCATTTTGTCTGTGATTTCTTGGTCGAGTTTTATTCATTTGGACTAAAAGGCTTCAAGCTGCCGAGGTTCTGATTTGGTGTCTCTATTGGTAAGTCAAAAGATTGGTAGGTGTTTCTTTGTTCTCATTTGCAATTCGTCTAAATAATCTCTAGATTTCGAGAACTTCAAACAATATTTCATATTTCTTCTTAGTTCCTTTTTTTCCCTGATTTCTATACTAGGAATTGCAGGTTTATTTCAGAAATATCAGAGGTAGAGGCCTTATAGTGAAGACAACAGGTAAGAACTGCTACAAGAAGGTAATTTCTCCTTCCTCTTCTTTTATTACTAATTGAGTTATTTCTAAGGTGTATTTTTGAAATTTTTACACTTCATCGTGTAAAATTCTGGTGTTGTGTTGGTTTAGGCCCAACTAATACAGCTTTGTTAACATGCTTACTGATTGTGTTGTCTTTTCTTATTTTTTTTTCAGAAATTTAATATGATAGTAGTTTATTTAAATTAATGGCCTGAAAGAGAACAACCGGTGAAATAGTGCAATATCAACTAGGCTACCGACTACAAGTAAGTTTTTTCTCTAATAGTTGTATTTGCATATGAGATGTTTTATGCTCATTTGCTTTTTTTTTTAAATGACAATTGTAGTGCTTATTTGTCGACTTTATTTGCAATGCCATTGTCAAGCTTTCCAAGATGTGGCGAGTAGATCGAGGTCGAATTTGACGGGGTTTGTTATTTCTCCAGTAAAATATTCCTTTTGTTATGATTACAAAATTAGAAAGTTATTTGTTATAAATTTAGTTTATTTATACAATTTTTCTTCTTTTTTTTAGCTTTTGTTCATTATATCACCATCAATTAGAGAATTTTTTAAACTCCTTTGTTATTTTGTAGGTAGTGACCATCTTTAGCGAATGAATTTGGAGGGCCTTCAACATAATTTGAGACACTATTTTTTGTTATTGGTATGTGCTGATCCACCTCAAGTATTTATTACAATTCAGTTTTGATTTTTGTTACTTCGGCGTTAGAGAGTTTTGCAAATTTTCAGAGAATAAAATTTAGTTTCCTATTTTGTTTATGTATTGGCGTGTAGGATATTTAGTTTCCTATTGTATTCTCTGAATATTCTGCCTATTAATAGAAGCTTTGTAAAAAAATAATAAAAAACAGCTCCAATAAACTTTTAAGAAAAAAAAAGAAAGTTATTTCAGTAATCTGAGTTGATTTTGCCTATTGTTTGGAAAATTAGAAAGTTATTAGGAGTTATGAATTTGCTTTAGCTACACAATTTTTCTTCTCTTTGTTTAGCTTTTGTTCATGATATCACATTCAATTTGAGAATTTTTAACTCCCTTTTTGTTAGTCTGTAGGTTGGACTATCTTGCAGCAGATCAATTTGCACATTTATAACATGGAGCTAAGGGCCATCATCAAATACAAGCATGAAAAAATCAGTACCTGAATCCTGTAATACTTATCTGCCATCTTTTAGAATACAAGGTGTGACTATAAAAAAAGCTGAAATATAAGACGAACCTCTTTTATTTCAAGTTTGTATGCATGTTAAATTGGGATGAGTTCAATTTGGAGTTGTATTAATTAACGTGGATTTTGTGTGGATTATTTTTCCCGTGCACAATCATCGTGCCCATTTTGATACGTCTCCTCGGCCCTTTCGACAGTTTTTTTTATGTTGGGTATGTGATGGGCTTGGTAGCTAATTACCTCTTAATTATCTGTCTATGGTGATTACAGAATCAGTGTCGTATTAATTTAGTCTCCTTGATATATGATTAATTTAATAGCTGAGCTTTTAGAGATTCAAAACTCCTTGGTGTGTCATTAATCATCGTGTGATTAATTTACAGTAGGTGGATTAGCCGCTTTATGTCTTTAGTACATGAACAGGTCATTTAGTTGTTATAGATTAATGTGCGTTTGTATTAGCATAACGACATGCATGTCTGTTATGAAGCGTATTGTTAATTTAGACGCATGCATCGTTCATGAACACCCTGCTTATCTATGCACTTTCTTCTGTTTGGACCTGCACTTATTTTTTTCCTTTTCTTATCTTATTCTGCAGGCCCTTCGCTTCTTCGGTGTTCATTGTGACTACCAAAAAGGCCATCTACAGTGTTTTATGAAGACAATATTTGTGAGATTACTAGGTTCACAATAAAAAGGTTGACCATTGATTATGAAGTGGTGAAAAATCCATGCATCCTCATCCTCACTAGGCAAACAATGATAGTACTGCAGCCAGACCTCTACGTGATTCCTAGAAACTATTTGAATTCAGGTCATTCTCAGAAATAGGGGGCACCATCACACATCTAAAAGTTGTTGTGGGTAAATTAACATCCTTATATTAATCATTACGAATAAAATGGAAACAAATTACCATGTGCATTTCCTGATCTGATGACATCTTCAAATATTTCTCTGTAGATGTGGCCGCAAAATTGATAGCCTTTAGCAATGTGAAATAGACAAACACAGCAGGCCAACCATCAAGGGTGCAGGGGATGTACCTCAAAGACAACGAGTAACACTGTGTCCACTATTTTTTAATGGCACTTTTATTCTGTCAGATTAATCACCGCACATAAATCTTTTTATCATCATACACACACAACACATCTGTGACGAAAAAATCAACTAAACTAAATTGTCACATACTTATACACAGTTGTGACAGAATGATAACTCAAATTTTGTGGTGTTGCTTAGGTATGAAGTGAAGAGGTGTTACCGCTATCGTTGTATAAGATGGATATGCGTCAATATTAGCTATAGAGCATCTAATTGATGTATTTGATTTTTAAGATGGTGCATTTTACGTTTTCATAATAAAAATATATTTTCTTTTGATTCAGTATGCCACATGGCCACATGGATATCATACAGTGCAATTGCGATTGTTGCAATTGGAAGGCATCAATGCTCTCATCTACTGATGCTGCACAAACATATTGACACTGGTCTTTGGACAATAATTCAGGTGATATTAATTCATTTTAGATCCTTTATGAAGCAGTCGTACTTTATATTTATTTATATAAATTTCCTACGATCATTGTGTTACAGGAATGTTAGTACATATTATAAAGGCTGCATAAAAAGAAGCCTTTGCATGCAGCTAATTTAAAATTTTTTTAGCACTACATATTATTATTATCACCACCATCGTTGGCTATTATTATTTTAAATATCATTTTGTTGTTTGTTTATTTGGGATTGAGTGCCCTTTGCAGTGGGTGCAATAATGTGGCGATTGTATATTGGTCATTTATTTTATTGTCTATTTAGTTCAATCTTACATCCCTCACTGTTAGACTAACAATTGTAAATATATTAAAATGACATAGGAAGTCCCTAAAAAGACAATGGATTATGCAAAATAGAAATTATTAATAAAAAAGTACAATCTGTCCAAATAAAATAGTTCATTTAGAAAAGTTACTAAAATGTGATTAAAAATAGTGTACCTCAAATTTTGTTTCGTGATTGTATATCATTGTATATCTTTAATTTTAATTTTAAAGAATGTCTTACTGAAATATATGTGTTGCATAGTGATAGCAGATTAGTAGGGCAACTGGCAAAGAGAATGGAAGATATATGACTTTGGGAAGGAAATATGATCAGCACTCAACAAGTTTATACTTGCATACCTGTTAATTGTTTTGTTTATTTGCATGTGTTATCCAATTAGACTTCAAAAAAGATGCAACATGATTGTTGCCAATTATTACTTTTGTTTAAGCTAATCGAATGTCACTATTTGCCCAGTTCAGACATCATGGGTTTTTAGTAGTGCATATGTTCAAGAAAAACATTTGGGCTTCTAATGTTGAGGGAGGGGGGCATACAAGAAGTCTGTAAATTAATTATTTCCAACATGTTTATGTTTTTTCCTCCACGTGCAGTAAAGAAAGATCTTTTGGTGTCTACTAAAGAAGCGGAACAAAAAACTGGAAGCTCATGGAATCAATCAGCTAAAGCCAATATTAAGGTTCAAGTTTTATTTTTATTTTATTTGTACTTGCATGTTGGGCATTTTGAGATTTAGGGGTATGCTTTTTCAGTAATAATTGGCTTTATTGTTATGCCAATTGAATGATTACGGCTGATCAAAGATTAAATTCTTATGCCTCTAATTTAGTATTTTGAGATATTGTGCTATTAACTTGCAGGATTATTGAGGAGTTAAATGCGGGGTGCAAGGTAGTTGTTAACCTTAGTGATGGCAAATTCATGCATGTGAATTTTGTCAGAGCAGCTTCAGTTCAGAATATGGACTTTTGGTGATTTTCGTATTTTATGGCGAATATGTCGTAATAGATGATGCCGTTCATTTGATTGATGATCCTGTCATCTAAGAGATAAGATTGTTGTTCCTCTTTGTATAACAGTTTTTTTTTGGAAAATTGTAATAACTATGTTCAGTTTTATACAAAAATGTTTTGAAGTTACGAAAGTGTAAAATAGTTCCATCAATATAGTGTTTAGGTTTGCTTGGATAATTTGCAATTGGTGTTGGAACTCATATCTATTTTGTGCAAAGACTGCATTGTTTGTAAAGTTAATTAGCTAATTTGGAACTGATATCATTTTTGTTGGGCATCATTTGTTTACAGTCATCATATATTTGATTAAGGTAATGTTTTATAATTTAACAAAGTATATATGCTACTGTATTTATGTCATCAATAATATATCCACACTCATTAATTAGGAAATCATTTCGTCGTATATTTAGCTAGAAATGCATCGCGCAACGCGCGAGAATAGAACTAGTTATATATATATTTTTAAAAGGAACAATTTATTTGGAATTTTTTTTATATGTAGGCATTTTTTTTTAATCTCTGCCGGGCACAAAAATCATCATCCATCTATTTATTTATTTTTTTTTAGGGCTCCGTTTGGATAGGTGTGGGAAGAGGTGAAAAGAAGTATTGGGAAGTGTGTAACTTTGTGAAGAGTTTGGATTGTTTATAATTTTTTTCTTCCCTTCTTCCTTCTTCCTACTTCTTCTCAACCATCCAAATGGAGGCTAGATGAAGAAACCAACACTTAAGCTGTGCTCCAATAAGTTTTAATGGGGATTAAAAAAGAGGTGGGAAGGTGAGGGATGCCCAGATATTTGTCACCCCAAATCAGGAATTAATAATTTGGGGGTGAACTTAATACAAAAGTCCCTCTTATGTCATCCCCTCACTCATCCTTTAATCCCATCTCACTTCAGTTGTGAAGCAGGTAAATGAGCACGGGCAGGTCATAGATCTGGAGCACAGCCTTAGAATACATTTTGATTTGGAGATTATTTTGTACTGTCAAGTCATAGATTTGTACAGCCTTAGAATACATTTGGGTTTCACCCCGGTAAAACGTGTAGAACTCGTCGCCAGCTTTCCGGAATGTGCTTGCTTGCCCCAAACGGACCTTCCTATCAAAATTTATGTTTGTTTAAAGTTTTAATGTTCAAGTTATGCCTTTGTATCCCTGCAAATGCAGAAATGATTAATAAAACTTTGAACATTCTGAAAGGATCATGTCTTTGTATCCCTGTAAATTCTGAAAATTTATAATCCTTTCTAAATGGTACAATTCATTTAATTAAATAAGTTATAAAAATTTATATTTTAATTAAATAAATTAATTAAAATGAAAATAAAATTAATTTCCCCAAAAAAAAATATTAAATACATATAAAATTTAATTTAATTATTCCTGATTTTTTCCATATTTTTTCAATATTTTTATAATATATTATCTATTTTTCTAATTATTTAACTAATTAATAAAATAAATAAATAATATATAAAAAATTAAAAAGGATTCCTGATTTTTTCCATATTTTTCAATATTTTTACAATATATTATCTATTTTTCTAATTATTTAACTAATTAATAAAATAAATAAATAAATAAAAAATATATAAAAAAATTAAAAAGGATTCCGACCTTAGCTAAGGTCGGAATCCGAGATTCCGATCTTGCCATCGGAATCTGGGATTCCGATCTTGTGATACTATTTAAAAAAATATTATTATATTGATATTATTATATTGATATTATTTTTAATATATTATATTAATTTAATATTATTTTTAAATTTTTCGGACTGAGGCGTTTGTTGCAAAATAACCTAAATCTGCCAACAAAAAATTGACTCATTTTTCTATGTCAACATGATTACCCAATATGTAAGTATACGAATATAGTACAGATTACATACTGTTTATTTAAGTATATTTTCCAATAGACAATATTTTGACTTCCTTCTCTTAGTACAGAATATTAGTATATTTATTAGATCATCAGTACTCCTTGACTCACATCTCACTCAAAGACTGGTAAGTATTAAAAAAAGAGAAGATACAGAGAAAAGCAAAGATAAAAACAAAAAAACTCCAACCAAACCGAAAAAGAAAAAGAAAAAAGTTTTAAGGGGAAAAGGAAAGAGAAGCAGGCGCAAAAAGCAGAGAGGGGAGAGAGAGAGAGAGAGAGAGAGAGAGAGAGAGAGAGAGAGAAGCACAGTGCATCTAATTCGAACAAAAGAGAGGACTTCAGTGTATGGATTTGGAGATCTCGAGCGGTTTTTTCTTCTTGATCTGGATTGCTTGCCTTCTCGACTCGACCAATTTGAAGTGTTTCTAGCGTTGGTTGCAGAAGGAGACCTGAGAGATGAGTTCTTCAGGTCAATTTTGAGAAATTTCCCCCTTTTTTTTAAGGGTTTGTTAAGTTTGCATTTACGCCCCTTACTTATATGTATCTTCCTACATAGATATAAGTGGTGAATTGCATATAATTGAGCTTTATTTTGGTGTCTTTGAGCTAAATGGCAGGTTATTATTCACTTGTTGTTAGCAATACTTACCTTAAAATGGGACAGTGGCAGTGAATGGGGCATGATAGAGTCATGTAACAAAATTGATTATGATTCTATAATTATACTGCTTATATATAACGGTATCTCGTGTGACAAAATCTAACTGTCTTCCTAACTAAAAACCTACTATTATTGGATAAATCTACTAGTAATTTTGGCTCTTAAATCTTTTGCTCAAAATTTATAAAATTTTGCCATTCCTAGAGAACTGTTCTTAATTTGTAATATTCTCTTTCGAGGCTTTATCAGCTTCATTCAAAAGCCGTCTAGCTGAGGGTAAAAAAGAACACAGCTGACCTGTAATTTATGGTGGATGCCATCTTCTAACTTGCAGTTCAATGTCAAAGAGAACTCTGTGTATTGTCAGCTTTTCTGAAACATAGATTTTTTGGTCATTTGAACTTATATGACTGTTAAGGTATTGACTGATCTGTATGGTACCAAGCTCTTAAAAAGAGCTCCGCTGACACATATTTTAGTCTTCTCTTCGTCTTTATTTTTCTTCTTAAGGTCTGATAATATGCGCCGCACTCACCCACCCTTTCTTGGTTTTTTACAGGTTTACATGATATCGTCAATAGAAAGTTTTGGCTGTCTTTTTTGAGTATCTTTATTCTATTCGTCAACATTTTTCCGAAATTGAATGGTCAGTTGTCAGAAGAGGTACAAGTTCAAAAGGTTTCTTCTTCGAACAGATGGATGAGGGTTCAATCTAACTTCCCTTCCAGGGTATAACTATCAATTTAATCCGCATGATACAATAATTGCAACTACTTAGCTTAGATTGTTCTAGTGTCCACATGAGCCTAAATTTTGTAATTACAATACAATACAGAAAAGAAAATCAAATAGAGGTCTGACAAATACAAGAGGATACTGAAGCAATGTTGAACTTAAGATTACATCTAGACTTCTTTTTAACACCTGAGCAGTTGTTATTAGAGCAATAAGTAGTGTGGCTCAGTTGTGTAATCCAGCTGACAAACAAAAATGGGAAAAAAATGGGTCTTGTGGAAAGGCATCACAAGGAGCAATTTGGACCAACAAAAGAGAATTTGGTGCATGTAGTATTTGGTGTGAAGAGAATGTAGTATTTGGTGCATATTTAGAAAATTTAATCTTTTGTAAGTACTAATTTTTTTTTCTCTGAAAGTCAGTCTAAATATTGGGTGCCTTTTGAAAAAAGCTCTTCTATATATATAATTTTTCTTTCTTTTAACTGTAATATGTATGTAGGAAATGATTTCTATTTCTAAAACACAACTAGAGAGGAAACTCCTATTTGAAAATGATTCTCTACTGGTCAGTATGGGACCTGTTTCGAGCCCGAGTCATGGACCAGAACGGCACAAACTGCTTGCTAGACGGCTCTCTCCAAACATATCTCCAGCATCTCCTTTAGTGGCTACCACAAGTTCTGATGCATCCCCACCAGCTTCAAATTCTAGTTCAAACTCAAACTCCACCTTAGCCCCTTCTGGTTTTGTCCAGCCTCCTGTATCGCCACACACTAGTCAGTTCAATTATGTATTTCACATATTTTATGCAAGTTGATGTTGTGTCTTTATTGTAACTGCAATAGATTCCATCTATTTGATTACTGTTGCAATCACAGTCTACATACTAAAGGTTGGATCACGTATTTTTGGACTATGCAACATTAAGAAGTCAAAAGTCATCTTAGATTAGCTTTAGAGTTACAACCTAACTGAAAGGAAAGGAGCATTAGCTGTAGTAGTACAAAAATGTGTACACATGTAAGAAATGAACTATAAAATTGGTTTTTACAATAATTGCCATTTTGGGAAATATCTAATTTTGTATAATATTCGGCTGATCCATGTCCCTGCATAGTAGAATAGTAAAATTTAACTCTAATCTTTCAAACCTCAATGTTGGCCAGGTTGCTGTGGGCCCAATATGGTACTTCGGCGTACGAGCATCAAGGATTGCATCCCCAGCAACTGCGTCTATCCCATCAAGGTTGAGTTTTATTTGCGCAATGTCTCTCTCACTTCAAACTGGAGTTCCAGATTCCTGGAAGAGCTTTCTTCACAACTTAACTTGCGTGTCAGTCAGTTCGAGATTGACAACTTCTACGTAGTTGGTGCTACTGGGTTGAATATTTCAATGGATATAGCACCTGAAAAGGAGATTAGCTTTTCTCAGATGGAGATGTACAAATTGAGTGACGCACTGGCAAGTCATAAAGTTAAAATTAGTCCTGAGTTGGTTGGAGATTATCTGCTTCTTAATTTAACCTGGATGAGGCCCCCAGCTCCATCCCCTGGTATTACTTGTCTTATTTTGTGGTGGTTCATATATCTATGGTTGCTTAAATTACATACATTGTTTTCCTTTCTTTGACATTACCAATGATGCATGTCCAGAAGCAAATAACCACTAACTAAGGTTGTCTTGAGAAATTATCATGCAGCAAAAGAACCTATTTTATTTCACCAAACTTTAAAATATCCTAATATTAGGTTCATTTTGTTCATATCTGTGGCTTGATTACGTTCAGCTTTATATTCAAAATAATAATTCGTATAATATCTTAATATATACTTATGAGCATGTTTCAGTGCACCTCTACCAACCCAGGATATTTTATGATTTGTATAAGGTAGAATACTGTATTTTTATTAGGTTTTTATTCAATGCCAGTTGGCATATTTGATGTTCAAGCTTTAATTTTATTGTTGTTTTTCACTTCTAGAAATTTTCATTCAAACAAGGGAATTGGCATCAGCTTAGTTTGGGAGGTTTGGATGAAACTAGGATCATATGTATTCTATTTCTAACAGGGTGCTTTTAGGTCTCTCATGTTTTGAGTAGATGTTATTTTAGGTTTAATAAGGGTACTCAGAATTCTTTGTTATTGTTGTGTAATTGATCATCTCTATTATTTTCATAAGAATAAGAACATGGATTTAATACTACTGCTATGCTGCATTAGTACCTAATAAGTATCCAGCATACCCTTGCTGCAAGAGTATGCTGGATACTTAGGTGCTAATGCAGCATAGCAGTACTCGTTTAATTCCAGTAGTTCAGAATGCTAAAATCATTGTTTATATCACAAATATACAAAAGTACTCATTTAATTCTGATTATTATTATTATTATTATTATTATTATTATTATTATTATTTAATTTCAGCTCCAGTTGTGGCTATATCACCGAAGGCTGCACCACCGACAAAAGTACCGCATTTGCCAGTCCCTAGTAGAAGTTCAGAGGAAAATAGCAATAGCCATTCAAATTTACTTACCATAATTGGAATCTGTGTTGGTATTCTAATTCTGATATTTGTGGCTGTCATTATAATTTGTGCCTGCTCTCATTGCAAGTCAAACAAGCCGCAGGCCGAAGAAGCTGAAACTTGT
>JAMFTS010006699.1:0-22589 GCA_028095005.1 Rhynchospora pubera
AAAGGTCCATTTATGGATTGAAGCAAGCATCGAGGAGTTGGAACAAACGCTTTGATGAAGAAGTCAAGAAATTGAACTTCGTTCAAAGCGAAAAGGAACCTTGTGTTTACAAGAGGATCAGTGGGAGCGTGGTTGTGTTTCTTGTCCTATATGTTGATGATATCCTCTTGATCGGGAATGATATCCCCGAGTTGAATGCAGTTAAGGATTCATTGAAGAAGGTGTTCTCAATGAAAGATTTGGGCGAAGCCGCCTACATCCTAGGAATCAAGATCTATAGAGATAGATCGAGAAGGATGTTAGGCTTGAGCCAAGATGCATATATTGACAAAGTGTTGAACAAACACAACATGGCAAATTCCAAGAAGGGATTCTTGCCTATGTCACATGGCATTTTCTTGAGCAAGTCTCAAAGTCCGACCAATGATACAGATCGTGAATACATGAAGAAATTCCAGTATCCATCTGTGGTCGGATCGATTATGTATGCCATGCTATGCACTCGTCCTGATGTGGCACATCCGATTAGCGTGACTAGTCGATTCCAAGCCAATCCCTGGCATGGCACATTGGACTGCAGTCAAGAATATCCTCAAATATCTCAAGAGAACAAAGGATAGCATTCTCGTATATGTGGAGACCAAGAGCTCGTTGTAAGTGGTTACACCGATGCTAGTTTCCAAACCGATCGAGATGACTCGAAATCACAGTCCGGCTTCGTATTTCTGCTCAATGGTGGTGCCGTGAGTTGGAAGAGTTCCAAGCAAGATACTACGGCCGATTCCGTCACCGAAGCAGAATACTTAGCGGCTGGTGAAGCAGCGAAAGAAGGTGTATGGATCAAGGAGTTCTTGACCGAGCTAGAGGTGGTTCCAAGCATCTCAGGTCCAGTGGATATTTACTGCGACAACACGGGAGCCATAGCTCAGTCCAAGGAGCCTAGGTCTCATCAAAAGACTAGGCACATTCTACGACGATTCCATCTCATCCGTCAGTTGATCAATGATGGATGGGTCAAGGTCAAGAAGGTGGACGGTGCCGCGAACACAGCGGACCCTCTGACAAAGCCTTTATCTCGAGCCGCACATGAGTTGCATGTTGCATCCATGGGGATTAGGCGTATGCCTGAGTGGCTTTTGAGTTGTATTTATTATTACTAGGCTTTAGTATGAGACATGTATATTTTGGATATTACATTGAGTACTATGCACTTGCTAGAAGTCACTATTGATTGACTCTAGGCCAAGTGGGAGATTGTTAGAGATATGTCCTAGAAGCCAATTCATTAGGCTACTTCTATAGTTTATGTTATTGGTGATTTCAGATCATTTGTTCTTTGATTTACTCGTTGACAGTTCATTCAGGTTGAGGATCTGAATTATAGATCACTGTTATTCATTTAGTAGTAAATGACAACGATAAATCTAAAAGTCCATAATCTTGATAATTAACAAAGAACATTAATTATCAATAAGATTAGTATGCAGATTAAGTGATGATTAAGTTCTATAAATCATAGGTTAGGAGTAACCAACTTAATTGCATATGTATATGTTATAGAACATAGTACAGGACTGGACCCCACGAAATAAATATATGGATTGTGTTACGTGTCATTATTTATTTCGTTATGATTTTGGTTCTAAGTTTGAGATGATTATCTTTTCCACATGAGGATAGATGCTATAAATCATGTCTACCGCTGATTCCTGATAAAGGCTGCTATACGGACTTGATTTAAGTATTCTTGAATCGTGCGGGGGAAAAGCTAATTATCAAGAAAACCGTATGTCCCTCATTAATTCACTTAGTGAGTGACGATATCTGTTTGGGCCCCTTGATGGAGATAGATTGTTTGCTAGCAACTGATACAATTATCTCTAGATCAAGAAACGTATAATCTGCAAGAATGACACGTTCCTATCTTGGATTATACGATGATATCGTGTGACATAAGAATCAAAATAGAGAAACCATTTATTCTCTCATGCAGGATTGAAATATTGTAGCAGTACATTATTTATGTGAATTGGGAATCATAACGTGTTGCTAGATACCGCTTATGATTATTGGAATTAAATAGCGATTTAATTCCATGTCCAACATAGCATAAATCCTCAAAGGGTCACACAAAATTGGTGTTTTAACCATATGTGCATTATTTATTTATTTGCAATAATGTGTATTGCAAAATATGATAGATTGATTAATTAATTAAATAGCGTTATGGACCGTTATAATTAATTAAGTCAAATAGATCATATAGAAATAAATTAATGCATTGTCTAATCTCTAAATAATTATTATTAAGTTAATAATTATTTATAAATAACACACTTAATTTATTTAAGTTATTTGGGCTTTAATTTATTAGTAAATTAAATGTCCAAATTGAATGGCTATGAGTGGGCCTTTAATTTATTAGAATTAAAGGGACCAAATAGAGATGGCCTAGTGGGCCAAGAGAGCCCACTAGGAGGCCGGCCACAAGAGGTAGGTAGGAGTGGCACAATTGTAATTTGTGTGAACTCCTATCTAGGGTTAAGAGGCTATATAAGGCACCTATTGGAGGCTCCCTTGCACCTCTTCTCTCTCCTCCTCTTCCTAGCCGCCACCATAGGCTCTCCCCCCTTGTGTGGTGCGCCGCCCCCCCTCTCCCCTCTCCACTCTAGCTCATGTGTTGAGCGTCCCATTCTCCCACAAATTCGTTTGGTTCGTTGGTTGAAGAAAGGGAACGCTTGGGATTAGACTCGCTCTTCTCTTCGCTAGCACGAATTGAGAAGGGCTTGGTTAATACCATAGTGGACTCGAGGCGCCGCGAATAGGAGGTGTTTGGAGAGCACGCCACCGACATCAATCCATTGGAACGAGCCTCTTGGTTGCGATACCAAGAGAGGTAGACTTCCAATCCCTTTTTCTCGTGTGTTTGAATAGCTTGTGTACTAGATCTCTTATGTGTGTGATTTGCTTGGTTAATTAATTAGTAATTAGCACAAAAATGAAAATTAGCACACTTTCTAACACTAATGCCATGTGCCCAAGATAAATATACCACCGCATATAAATTCAGAATACCATATATCCGATTAAAGTCAAACATGCGGTTTGTTGCTAGTTCGAAGCAATGTATTTTTTTTCCATAGAAAAAGAGAGGTGGTTGTGCATGTTCAAGTTTACTTCGCTCTCATCATTGCAGGTTTAATTATTTTTTAATTGTCAAAGAATAGATTAGATATATTTAAGGAAAGCTTTACTTCGGAATTTTGTGCCCTGGCCCCAACAGTTCCCCAGCTTTCAATTATATTTTATTTGAGAAGAAAGACGTTCCAAGTCCCGAAAAAATTAATACTAACGTTACTGTTCATATTAATTTTGATAATAACAGAAAAAAATCAAAATTTTAATACTAACGTTGCTGGATCGTCATCCCAGTTGACGAAAGCCTAATACCCTTGGATCGTCATCCCAGTTGACGATCCAAGCTTGGATCGTCATCCGAAATGACGATCCAAGCTTGGATCGTCATTTCGGATGACGATCCAACGATCCAAGGAAAAAATAAATATTAAAAAAAGATTTTGAAAATGTTTTCGTTTGGATCGTCATCCCAAATGACGATCCAAACAAAAAAATTTTCAAATTCTTTTTTTAATGCAAATTTTACATTTTAGTCCCCAAAATTTTTATTATTACAAAATATATAATTTATAATTAAAAATTAAACATAATTAAAACATCTATTATATTTTATTTACACATCGTGCGTGCCGTGTCATGTCGTGTCAAACACGATCGTGTTAGAGTCTCGTGTCGTGTTGACATGAACTACTTTTTTTAACCGTGTCGTGCGTGCTTAGTGGTGAGAAGAGTCAACATGACACGCATTCTAACACGACACGACTGACACGATCGTGTCGTGTCGTGTTGAAACGTTGTGTTAGTCGTGTCAAATCGTGTCAGATTATTTTATTATCTTTTTAATTAAAAATAAAAATTAATAAAAAAATTACTAAACGTTATAATTTATTATGTAATTAAGTTTAAAGTTTTTATTAATATTTTTTATAAAAAATAATAATTAAATTTGAACAATATTATGATTTAAATGATGGTAAATAATATGATGGTATTATAAATTGAAAATAAATTATTAATTTTGCTTAAATAATCAACATTAATAATTTTGCCAATTAACACGACACCTCAACACAAATCTAATTATTAATGTTGATTATTTAAGCAAAATTAATAATTTATTTTCAATTTATAATACCACATCATATTATTTTACCATCATTTAAATCATAATATTGTTCTAATTTAATTATTATTTTTTATAAAAATATTAATAAAAACTTTAAACTTAATTACATAATAAATTATAACGTTTAGTAATTTTTTTTCTTAATTTTTATTTTTAATTAAAAAAATAATAAAATAATCTGACACGATTTGACACGACTAACATAACGTTTCAACACGACACGACACGATCGTGTCAGTCGTGTCGTGTTAGAATGCGTGTCATGTTGACTCTTCTCACCACTAAGCACGACACGACAAAGTTAAAAAAGTAGTTCGTGTCAACACGACACGAGACTCTAACACGATCGTGTTTGACACGGCACGCACGATGTGTAAATAAAATACAATAGATGTTTTAATTATGTTTAATTTTTAATTATAAATTATATATTTTGTAATAATAAAAACTTTGGGGACTAAAATGTAAAATTTGCATTAAAAAAAGAATTTGAAATTTTTTTGTTTGGATCGTCATCTTGGGATGACGATCCAAACGGAAAAAAAATTTCA
The DNA here is from genome assembly GCA_028095005.1 of Rhynchospora pubera. NCBI lineage: Eukaryota > Viridiplantae > Streptophyta > Magnoliopsida > Poales > Cyperaceae > Rhynchospora > Rhynchospora pubera. The sequence continues at coordinate 4,816 of JAMFTS010006699.1, forward strand.
AAATCTTTTTTTAATATTTAATTTTTCATTGGATCATTGGATCGTCATCCGAAATGACGATCCAAGCTTGGATCGTCATTTCGGATGGCGATCCAAGCTTGGATCGTCAACTGGGATGACGATCCAAGGGTATTGGGCTTTCGTCAACTGAGATGACGATCCAGCAACGTTAGTATTAAAATTTTGATTTTTTTTCTGTTATTATCAAAATTAATATGAACAGTAACGTTAGTATTAATTTTTTCCTCCCAACTGGGAATACAACCTGTAGTGATTGGGCTACATTTCTTTTTTCGCCTTATCCAAAGCCCGTAGCCGATTGGGCTACTATCCAAGTTGTATCATTGTATGCGACTCCGTAGCAACCCCCAATTGATGAAATTAAGCAAACAAGGTGAATATATAGTAACTGTAATTTTTGTCATCGTTAAATATAAAGTGAACATATATAGCAAACAAGATGAATATATAGACGATCTAAGTGAACACTTACAAATAAATAAGTGTTGTCATCATTTGTTCAGAATTTTACATGCATATTCAACTTATTTTCATTGAACTTATTTGTTTGTATGTGTTCACTTAGATCGTCTATATGTTCACTTTGTTTTCGTATATGTTCATTTTATATTTAACGATGGCAGGGATGGTAAAACTACAGATGATAGTAATCAATTTCCATTAAGTAATGATTAGTAATAATTTATATGAATATGATCACCATTTCTAGTGCCTGAGGACTTATATTAAAAAAATATATAAATGCATGGTGCGCTAACAATATTATTACTTTTAGTTAAGTTTTTAACATTTCTAGTGCCTATTATTACGCCAATGCAATTTTTTTTTGTTTTGTGACTGTCACTAAAGGCGCGTTGCATTGTGCGATCAATTGATTTCTTCTTCATTTAAAAAAAAAATTGGATATTAATTCTCATAAAATCATTCAAAGTGGATTGATTATTACTGTATTAACCCTTATAAATTGTATACAAGGAACTGAATTGCTAAGAAAAAAATTATAGTGCTCCGGCGTTTTTCAATGTACACACGCTTATAGCGTGTTAACGACCACTATTAAGCGTTTAATTATTTCGATGTATCGTTAGTGTTCTAAAAAAAACACGGCGTGTTTGAATACGGCACGACACGACACGGTACGGAGGTGGTACGACACGGTAAAATACGGACACGACACGGCACGAGAACTTCAGCGCGCCGTGTCTTTAGGCGTGTCGTGTCCCAACTTTGATGGAATAGACACGGCACGGCACGACACGCGAATTGTCTAGACACGACACGACACGGCACGAGACAACCTAAGAGACATAACAAGTTATAATTAGGATAAAAAATAGTAAATTTTACGAAATAATAAGAAAAATCCTTATATTGTCTATTTTTTTAAGGATAATTTTATAGTTTGAATATCTAATTCACCCATAAACATAAGTATATAATTATATTTTATGAAATTCAATTGTGTTCAAACACGACACGGTACGACACGTTTAAAGAAGACACGACACGACACGACATGAGGACACGAGGCGTGTCGTGTCCTTAGACGTGTCTTGTCCATCTCTTATATTTAGACACGATACGACACGGCACGTGTAATATTTAGACACGACACGACACGGCACGGCACGCATTTAGAACACTATGTATCGTCCATTTATGTTCTTAAAGATTAAAAAAATTAAATGTAAGTTAGTTGCATTAATATGTCATTAAACAATACACATTAATTTGGAGCATGATATGAAACTAACTGAATGTACAATTCATTCTCTTTCATCAAAATATTTATTTTCTAGGTGAAATTAAAATAAATTGTGGGAATTTATCATTACAATGCATACTGGTTTAAAAAAAGGTAAAGGAGAGAACATGCACTCAAAAATTTATTCTCTGCCTTAGTTGGCATTGCATGATCCCAATGAGAACCATTTTAGGTAATTTGACAATTAAATTAAATCTCATCTGCATGAGGCAAACCAGTTATCATCTTTCCACCACTTCCACCTTGCCTATAAATGCCGACTGTATCCTTCATTTCTTCCTCACCAACTCTTTCATAGTTCTTCTCTAGTCAATACTGCTCAATTTTAGATAAGAGAAGCAGGTAACATGGAATCCAAGAGTTCCATTTTGGTCACATGCCTTATATTCGCTACAGCATTCCAACTCCTGCTTCCCCTATCAGAAGCCTCTCTTAAGGTCGGATTCTACAAGAAAACATGCCCAAGGGCCGAGTCAATTGTGAAGAGCACTGTCAGAAGCTTTGTTCGCAAAAATTCTGGCTTGGGTGCTGGTCTCATCCGTATGTTCTTTCATGACTGCTTTGTCAGGGTAACATTCTTTTGTTCTGACTGCTTCATATATATATATATGCATATGTCTGTTGTGTTCAGTGTGAAAATGGTCAAAGCTAATTAATTAATTAATTAATTAATTGGTCCTAATTGTAGTTTAAGATAAATATTAAAATACTTCACAGTTGCAGGATTACTCAGTAATTAGTCTTTTCCTCATGAATTCTTGAAGGATGTTATAAAATTGTTTACGTCAAAAAGATAATCTACTGACATTAATCATATATATATGTAGAATTCAGCTTCTAGTGGACACGGATAGTATGTTATACTTCTTGTTTTGTTAAAAATAAAAAAATGAAAAATGCCACACCAAAATTTAGTCATAATAACTAAAATATCCCTCCCTTCTCAAATAATAAAACATTGTCTAATATGACGCTGAAGTTTTTTTATTTCAAATTTTTAAACTATTTTTTTAAAATTTGAAATATTAGATTTTCAAATTTTGAAAATATGAAATTTTTAAAAATTTTAAATTTTCAGTTTAGTCATATTAACTAGAATATCAGATTTCCAAAATTTTCATTTTCAAAACATATTTCGAATTAATTTTTTTTTAAATTTGAAATTAAATTTTTTTTAAATTTTAAATTCTAAAATTTTTTAAATTTTGAAATTCTTAATTTTTTTTTTAAATTTGAAATTCTACAATTTTCTAAAATTTAAAATTTGCACTTAATTTAAAGTTTGGAAATTTGAAAAAAGGAATACTTTTGTCAATATGAAAGTTAGGCATGCAAAAATGGATCTAGAAGTGATAAATTTCTAACTTAATTGATTTTGATGCATTATTTTTATAAGACTCAACTATATATTTAATGATGATTTTTAATTTTTAAACATTTAGAGTAACATGAATCTAGTTCCTCTTTTTTGATATGTGGGCGCAGACTGCAGACATAATTCTGGAGAAAGGATATTAGTTAAAAAAAATCTACAAAATAATATTATTTTGAAGTAGCGTCATTAATTGCCTTTCCTTTTTTGAAATAAAAGTATCCCGAAGGGATTAGCCAAGATAAGGTTCATAATAAGGGAAAGGTAACTGAACACTTCTTGCTATGTTTTCCAGAACATAACCGCCAAATTGTAAACTAAGCACCAAATTATAATTATATATAAACCAACACGCAAAAGAGCGAGCACAGGTTAAAGTAAATCAAAAGTTCAAAATTAAACCCTCTCTCACTAAGCAACAAAAAAGATAACTAATTAAGCTTCATCCTCAATGTCATATGTGGTGTGACGATTAATTACCTCATTTTTATATATGTATATGTATATGTATATGTATATGTATATGTATATGTATTAACTATTAACATTTCAACATATTCTTCTTCACAAACTAGGGCTGTGATGCTTCAGTCCTTCTGGACCCATCTCCAGCAAACCCTGACCCAGAAAAGAACTCCATTCCAAACAACCCAAGCCTCCGAGGTTACGAAGTAATCGATGCAGCGAAGGCAGCACTAGAAAAGGAATGTCCAGGAGTTGTTTCATGTGCTGACATCATCGCATTAGCCGCCCGTGATGCTTCATTTCTCCTTGGCAAAATCTCCTACAAAATACCAACAGGTAGGCGTGACGGTAAGGTTTCCATCAATGCCGAGGCCTTGCAATTTCTCCCAGCACCCTTCTTCAATCTCAGTCAACTTGAGGCCAGCTATGCTATCAAGGGGATATCCGTTGCTGACATGGTCGCTCTTTCTGGGGCCCACTCAATCGGTAGATCGCACTGCTCCTCTTTCACCAGCCGCCTATACCCCAACATTGATCCGACCATGAGCCAACAGTTTGGCTCCTTCTTAACAAGACTTTGCCCGCAGAATGCAACTGTTGATGGAGTCGTTCCTCAGAACTTTTTCAAACCCAATAGGCTGAGTGCACAATACTACTTCAATGTTGAATCTCTGATGGCGCTTTTCTTCTCTGACTGGAGCTTGCTGACCAGCCAAGCGACTAGGCAACAGGTAGACTCTTACACTAAGGTACCTGGGCTTTTTGAGGCAGATTTCGCAAAGGCCATGGTGAATTTGGGAAACGTCGAGGTGCTCACATGGCCTAAGGGAGAAATCAGGGGACCCACATGCCGTCTGTAAACTGAGATTGATTGCTATACTATGCCTACCTTTTGTTTCATGCATTTTACCCTTTTTTGTTCTGGCTATTCCCTTTGATTGGTTTCTGATGTCCTGTTACAGTGGTTGTTAGATTCATAGGAAGTCTCGTCATCGATTGATGATAAGATTAATCTTTGTAATTTTTGTGAGGCATCATGTTAATAAAATTCATTATTTTTTGCTCTTACTTTCTTATTCTTTCGTTCTTTGCATATTATGTAAAAAAGAATCTCCTGTCTCGATCAGCAATAAGCTCGGTCCATCACTTTTATTAAACTACTTGTTGATGAGTCATGCTGAAATAAAATATTGTAAGGCAAGCATAGAACGTTTAATTGATCTACCTTGCATGATATGTGCTTGTAGTGTTGAGGGTGTGGAAACCGCGCTGATAAGTGCAATCAAGAGCTCAGTCAATCAAACAATCAGTGGTTAAAAATAGAAACTATGCGCTGTCAAAAATGAAAACGGAAACATAAACATGTTTATCGCTGACGTCATCACATGTTTATCGCGCATTCCGCGATCGTCTGGCTATATGCTGACGTCAGCATGCGTTTTTGCGACGTCACAACACGTTTTTCAACGATCGACGACATTTTGAATTTTTCTGACGTCAGCAATAATTTTATAAATTATTTAATTGTCAAATTAGTTCTGAGACAGGAGAGTATCAATTGCTAATTATGAGTGCACTCTATTAATAAAAATATAACATTCAATGAGGGGAGTATCTATTTCTCAAAGAGGGATTAAATAAAGTGGTAAAAAAATAAATATATTTATAGGCATTTATAACATTGAAATTAACATATCAAAACACAAATATTTCAGGAAACATATTCAATACATCCATAATAAGTTGTTCCAATAAAACAACAGGTTGAACTGCATGTAATACAAATTTAATCTCATTAAAACTATCAGGCAGTAAGTTGCAACCAGCCGTAATATTGTCACCTTCAACATCAATCTATAAAAAACAACAAGAACAATTTATTAAAAATCATATTAAAAACTATATCATCGATCAAAAGCCAAGCATACGCTACTACATCCAAAGAATACTCCCTATGAAATACTAATATACTCTCTTATTTAAATAAGTTACTCCTTGTTAAAAATATCATCAAACTAATAATACACTAACACATACATAAATACTCCCTTGATACTGATAATATATTCCCTTATTTAAATAATTTACTTCCTTAGTTACATAATACCAACATACCATCAAGCTACTAATATACACTACCACATCCAAAAAATACTTCATATGTCATGCTATTATACTCCCTTATTTAAATAAGTTACTTCCTTTTTTTAAAATATCATTAAACTGATAAAACACTGACACATCCATAAATACTCTCTTAACAGTGATAATATACTCCCTTATTCAAATAAGTTACAAAATACTAACATACCATCAAACTGCTAATACATTACCACATTAAAAAATATTCTATATGTCATGCTAATATACTCTCTTATTTAAATAATTTGCTCCTTGTTAAAAATATCATCAACTTGATAAAATACTGATACATCCATAAATACTCCCTTGATACTGATAATATACTCTTTTATTCAATTATTTACTCTCGTAGTTACATAATACCAAGATATCATCAAGATTCTAATACACTACCACATAAAAAAAAAAATACTCCCTATGTCATGTTAATATACTCCCTTATTTAAATAAGTTACTCCCGTTTAAAAAATATCATCAAATTGATAAAATACTGACACATCCATAAAGTACGGCCCTGACTCTGATAATGTACTCGCTTATTAAAATAACTTACTCCCTTAGTTATAGAATACCAAGATACCATTAAGTTGCTAATACACTAGCACATCCCAAAAGATAGTCCCTATGTTACGCTAACATACACCCTTTTTAACTGTAAGTCACTACAAATTATTGTCATTATGATTCTGAAACTAATTATTAGATAACAGATGCATGTGTTAGAGAAATATATACCTTGGCAGTGCGTCTACAGTTTAGATCTAGTGATGAAAGTCATATTGAAAGCCAGATTTAGCAGATCAATCATTTTTTCTTTCTTCTTTACCTTCGGATTGAATTTTTCCTCTTGAATCTTTGTCAGATCTGAGAGAAAGCATTGAAACTAGGGAACACAAACCATAAAATTAGATCCACATCCAAAAGGAGTCAAAACATAAACAAAATGAAACGAAAAAGCGTCTATTCAACGAAAATTAAAATGAAACAGTGAGAAAACAAACCTGATCATGAAAAAAGGTACTAGAATAAAGGGATGAAGGCCAGATTGAAAGTCGGATTTAGTAGATCGATTGTTTTCTCTTTCTTCTTTACCTTCGGATTGAACTTTTTCTCTTGAATCTTTGTCAAATTTGAGAGAAAGCATTGAAACCAGTGAACACAAACCAGAAAATTAGATCCATGTTCAAGAGAAGTCCAAACATAAACAAAAATGAAACGAAAAAGCGTCTATCCAACGAAATTCAAAACGAAACAGTGAAAAAACAAACCTGATCATGAAAAAAAGTACTAGATAGAGGGATCGATCTCAGATGCGTCGCCATGGAAAAATCTGAAGAAAAGACGCAAAACTCGTTGAGATTGGAAAAACAAGAGCAAATTAGTTGAAGAGACGATCATGCTTCTAGAAGAGAGATGGAAAGAGAGAGAGAGAGACGAAATGCGAGAGCGGGAAAGAGAGAGATCAGATTTGATACTTGAGAGAGAAAGCTTTATTGGGAGAGAGAGAGAGAGAGAGATTGCTTGAGAGAGAAAGCTTGATCGAGATCTATGGAGGTTTTCTGGAGAGAGAGAGAGAAAGAGAGGTTATTTTTCCGATCTAGTTTTGAAATAATAAAAATGAGGCATGCTAATCACGTGACTTGAGCTCATGTGCCAAAAATGAAAGGAGAAGCTAGATGATTGTTTGATTGTCTAGAGTCTTGATTACAGGTAGGCCTGTCAAACGTATATGACGGAAGCGGAAATAGGAATTTTCATTTCCGTTCCGTTTCGGTAACAGAACAAAATGGTGGTTTCATTTTCGTTCCGTTTCGTCAAACGTAACTGAAATCTGTTCCATTTAACGTTCCGCCTCACATTTCTTATTGATTTCAGCCCATTTTCGTGTTCCGTTCCATTTACATTAACAAATTTCGATTCCGTTTTCGTTCCGTTTCTGAAAACAGAATCCATTTCATCTTTCATTTAACGTTCCATTTCGACGGAACAGAAACGAAAACGTTAAAACGTTTCGCTTTTGACAGTCTAATTACAGGAAGCAATTCCCGTGTGGAGATGAACAGCCAATTTTAAAATAAAATAACAAATTAAAATTCCCTTGAAGTGTTAAGGCCGAGATCGGGTACTTTGATCAGGTTAAGAACCTTGAGGAATATCGGCCCACTAGGTCCATGTTCCTAATAAGGTGTTACCTATCCAAATTAATAAAAAAATGTGAACACAGTGAACGGCCGATAAATTAACTTTTTTTTTTCCAGGAAAAGGCTCGTAAGCTAAATATTTTATTAATAAAAATCTTACAATCAATATTACATACCCATATACATTTTTTTAATTTACGACATCATACAATATCAATCTAAATAATTAACCTATTAATACACCCATAAAAACACACATAAGCAAATAAACTATAATTACATCACACAATTATTGAAAATTAAAAGAAAGAAAAAAAAAAGAAAAAAATGAAGATTCAAAAGACTTTCAACATGGAATATCGTCTTCTTCATAGGCTTCTTGTTTTAATGTCGCTTCAGTGTCAAATAAGGATAATCATTTCGTGATTGTTAAGAAACCTGAAAAAACAATCACGAAAACATAATATAATCACAAACTATATATTTATTAAACTGTGTAGGTAAGAAATGGAGAGAATATCAGAAAAATAAGAGTAGAAAAGCGAGAAGCCAAAGAATAGTAGAGGAGAGGAGAAAACATTGAGAATAAAAGATGAGTAGAAAGACATCATTGAACATGATTAACAAATTTTTGAAAAAAAAAAGAAAAATTAAAGAGAAAACAAAAATAAAACAGAAAATTAAAAATAAATACTAATGGAATAAATCAAACGACGAAAAAGAATTATAAAAAATATCTAAATTAAAAATGTGACAGCGGAAGAGAGACCTAAGCCTCTCACCACCGGTGGTGGCACTCAGTTTTGGAGTTTTTTTCTTTCGCTTTTTTTTCTTTTCCGAAGAGGCACGAGCCCCTTTGTTGGTCAAAGTGATACGGTAGTGAATTTAGTGCCGATAAATTAACTTACCATGCAGTTTTTATATATATTTTTTATGATACATGCGGTCTTGATATCATCTCCATGATCAATTTTGGCACATCTCAACCCGACTCGCAAAATTCTTATATGCGAAAAACATTCGAAACTTACACCAAGGTTTTTTCCCTCTATACAAGAAGTGAATACCTCCAAAATAATTCGACTCAACTCAATCTTTAATAAATTCACAGATTCCACTACATTTAAATTAAACATGATTTTGATTCTAAACTTGACAAGTAAACACAGCACCTCGACCAGCAACTCGCAATATACCTGATTGATCACAAAATAAATACATAAATAAAATAAGAAAGACTCAACATTTTTTGTAGGAATTTTTTTTGAAGATAAATTGGGATCAAGCCTCCCAATTTATTTTTAATTTTTAAATTAATTAAATGTCTATAAAAGGCCATCCAGTTAAATTTTGGACCTGCGACATTTCATTCAAGATGTATTAATTTTGCCACAAGATCAAGAGTTGGTTTTTTTTTTTACGAATTTTATTAAAAGAATAATCTAACCTGACCAGTGCGACTTGCAATTCTCAATATATATAGCATCACTTGGTATTGTTAGAAATTATTTGGTCAAGCATTATGAACTTTTCTTCAAATAAAAAAAAAGCGTTATAAACTTTTTTGGTATGGTTTAGTAAGTATAAAGTTGATTATGGCAAACTAAATCAACATGATTCGACATATGAGAAAATGATATATTCAACTTTTATTGAATTAATCAAGATGGATTTAGCCGTATAATTAAGTCATTAAATTATTGGTATTAGTATTTTTTGTATTTCAAATTGTATATTTATGTTATTCGTATTAATTTTTTTTAAATGAACAACAAAGCTTCAATAATAATTTTTTAATCTTTTATAAATAAAAATAGGAAATAAAATGAAATAACATATTTTTATTTGAAATCAATATTAAGAAGTCTGTCATTGTAAAATTAAAAAACAAATTTATGTTATAAAAATTATATATTGGGACCATTATTGTGATTTTAGCCTCAAAATTAATATTACTAAATTTTTTTTAAATATCCAATTTTTTTTTCTTTTTCACACACACAGACTAACGCTCTGATGCTTCGGTCGGACCTTCTCGATCGATCCATCTCCAGCAAATCTTAAACTAGAAAAGCTCTCCATTCCAAACAACCCAAGCCTGCCAATTTACGAAGTGATCGATTCATCTAAGGTGTCAGAAAAGTAAGTCTGATACGACATTGAAAAATAAAATTTCAACAACGAAATACGCGATCGATGGCACGCGCCATCAATTTTCTATCGACTCGTTTTTTGAAATTCGAAAGTCAAACGATCGATCCAAACCGTTCAAGTTGATCAAAATAATCAAATACCTTTGGAGACCAAATTTTATATTTTTTTCGAATTTTATATTTTTGCTATAATTATATATATATATATATATATATATATATATATATATATATATATATATATATATGAGTGAAAGTCGTGGTTTGAAATTCGATCGGTTAGGAAATTCATTATGAATATTTGAATTTCAATAAGTTTTTCTTTAAGATAAATTGGAGGTCTAAGCTATCCAACTTATTTTTAAATTAAATATCTATAAAAGACTCTCCAGCCGGATTTCGAACCTGCGACCTTTCAATTTAGAAGTCAAGGTGCATTGCTTTTTGCCACTAGAATTTCAATAAGTTGAAAATTATGATCCCATTTTATTAAAAAAGAGGGATTAATTAGTTTTATGCCACTTCGAAAAATAGTTAATTAGAGATATGCCACTGTTAGATTGCTAATTAGATTTATGCCATCATCAAATTGTGTAAATTAGATATATGCCATTATCTTGTTACTAAAATGATTAAATACTAACAATGACATCCTAAAATCTCTCATTATTTTTAAAAATTTCCAAACTGTCCCTTTAATAAACTCTAAAAATTGCGGTTTAAAAAAAAACACTAAAATTTTTACAAATGCTACCACTATATCAGTTGGCATAATTTATATGGCAATCATGAAGATGGTTGTTATTTTTGAAATTAATGATCTCCTTTAGTTTGACGTTAAAAAAAATATTCACATTGTTTTGTTAATCGGTGTAAAATATAATTTACCTGACATTCTCATTATTACGATTCTCCATCCAAACATATAAATATTGTTTGAATTATTTTGAAATAAATATAGTAGCTTGGCCTTGGATTGAAATACACACATTCACAAAAAGTCCTTAGAAATCATTTTATATCAAAATACATGATATTTTTCTAATTTCAAAGTTTTGTAGTGGCATAAAACTAATTTGTCATTTAGTAATGGTATTTTTCTAATTTCAAATTTTTATAGTGGCATAAAACTAATTTGTCATTTAGCGATGGTATTTTTTAATTTTAAATTTTTGTAGTGACATATTTAAAAGAGTAAAATTGGCAAATGAATAATTTTTCAGTGGCAAAAAATTAATTTTTACTATTTTATAATGTCATAAAACTAATTTGTCATTTAGTGATAATATTTTACTAATTTTGAATTTTCACGGTAACATAAATCTAATTAATCCTAAAAAAAATAGTTGAACCGAATGGGACTAATTGTTTCTTTAATTAGTACTAGAGTTGAAATCATAAGGAAAAGTAGGGTTAATCATCATGCTTGGCAGGTGGCAGTGGTAATAAGAATATTCTTTGTAATACTTGCAGTTTGAACAGATTATGGTAATATTAATTTGTGTTGAATTCGCTGACACTAATCTTAATATAGTTTGACTCTTTGTACAAACACATACATATCTCATATAGAGATTGGCTAAAGTATACTCCATCATACAAATAGCACGTATGCTGGAGTCGTTTCTCACAATCTAAAATGCATACATTCGATTTGAAGCTTTCACATTGTTCTTCATATTGAAATCTCCTAGAAAACTAAAAAAAATTTTCGAATGTATAGTAAAATAGTATAATTTTTTTAATATATTATGCTATTTTAAAAAAAAATTATACTATTTTTTTCGAATGTATAGTAAAATAGTATAATATATAGTAAAATAGCATAATTTTTTACTATATATTATGCTATTTAAAAAAAACATTTTAAAGGAGTTATAAAGGAGTATTTCTGACCATTCAATTTTAAAATAGCATAATATATAGCAAGAAAATTCGAAAAAATGTAAAATTTGGTCTTGAAATATATTTTTATATGGAGAACAATTTGAACGGTTTGGATCGACTGTTTGAATTTTAGATCTTGAAAAACGACTTTAGCATACGGGTTTAATCCATATGATGGAGTATACTTTAGCCAATCTCTACATATATACGTACATGCATGCATACATACTAGCTATAAATTACATCAACAACAACAACAACAACTAAGTCTTTTTTTCCAAACAAGTTGGGTATATAATTTATACATACTAGCTATAAATTACATTTTAAATATTGTATTTTTTATTTTTGCCAAAGTCAACAGATTGCAAATTTTGCCCCTAAAAGTAAAAAAAAATAATAGAGCTAGTTTGTATATATTGTACCTTTACCAGCAAATAGACTAAATAAAGATAGTTTCATCCGACTTTTGATTCATTGTTTACGTGGTAGTTCGTATAGAATATTACATTACTAATCCAGCATTTGTTTCATTAATATTCGTTGACAAATTTGGCCATTAATTAATTTTGTGCGCATAAAGTATAGTTATGCAATGTAAGGGTCCTTATGTAGCCATAATTGAAAAAAAAAATTAATAAAATAAATAAAAAAGCAGTTATATGTAACACATCAAAATAAATTTTAATTTGTCTTCTGGATGTCAACGTTTCAAATATCATTCAATATTAGTTCAACTTTGACGTTTCTCCTACTGTTCCGGTCTTATCTTCGTCGATAATCGAATACGCACATGCATTTCAGTTAAGAGTTCAAAGAAGCGTGTGATAAGAACCAACGCAAATTTAAGCTCTACCAACTAGCGGATAACTTAGCCAAATTTGTTAGAATTAACTAAGGCTCCGTTTGGATGGCTTCTTCCGAAATAAGGAATAAGGAATAACCACTTTTTATCAATAAATTTATTTCTAAACATCCAAACTCTTCACAAAAGTTACACACTTCCCAATAAATTTACCTCTTCCCAATAAATTTCTTCCCTTCTTCCTTCTTCCTATCTTATTCTCAACGCATCCAAACGGAGCCAGAAAGTTCAATGTGTATTGATTTTAATTTATTTTTCATTTCCAGTTTGCTGTATCACTGAACTTCAACTCTTTGGTTCAATGTATGCCTACCGGCGCAATTAAAAAAAAAAATTAAGCTAAACGATTTATCCGGTTAAGGACTTCTAGCAATAGTTCGTCGATTCTCACCAGACGTCGCTCCGATGTACGTACGTACCGTCAATGAATATTTGCCGAAATTACACCAGCTCTATATGATTTGGGATTCAGTATAAATACAGTTTATTTTAATTTAAAAATTTTAGGATTCACTTTAATAAATGCTTTATTGTTCGACAGCTTGTATATTTTACGTGATTTTAACAACAGTATAACACAAAAGTTTTTTTAGACACCTTATTTGCGGCGGTTTATTAAAAAGCTGTTGTAAAAAATGCGGGGTGGCAATTAAGTAAATAGAAAAAAACTTATTTATGGCGGTTAATAAAAATAAGTGCCGTTACAGTACACAGAATAATAAAAAAGAAAAATCGCTGATCTTTTTAGGCTGGTATTAAAAAAATCGCCGTAAAAAAAATTCCGCCTTTTACTTCTAAAATTTCATAAAAATAATTCCGACTCGATTTCAAATTCATCAAAAAAATTTTCCCAAAACTTTTCCCCCGTTGTCCGTATTTTTTTCCTCAGTCCTAGAATCATATTAGACCCCATTTTTCTTTTCACGAAGAGCCCCAAATCGATCTGGTCGGAACCAAAAGGCACTTCGCGGCGCCGCCGATATCTGGTCGGAACCAATCGAATTCGAGTCGTGCTATCTTTTATCTTCTCTCAGAAGGCGCACAATCCAGGCGGGCATATCAGGGATTGACGAGGATTGGCAAATGCAAAAGTTCGTTTGATTAGCAAATGAAAAGGTCAACAGATAAATCAAGGCAAGATTATCTATTCGTTTTTATTTTGATAGTATAACACTATAACCTGTATTTTAGGTTTAATTTCTCGATTTGGGAATCATTAAGGGTGCGTTTGGATAGGTGTGGGAAGAAGGGAAGAAGGGAAGAAATGGGAAGAAGTATTGGGAAGTGTGTAATTTTGTGAAGAGTTTGGATTGTTTATAATTTTTTTTCTTCCCATCTTCCTTCTTCCTCTTCTTCTTCTCTCATCCAAACGCACCCTAATTGAAGGGAAAGACAGATTTATTCAGGCCAAGAGGCAAGAGAGAAGAGAAGGCGGGACAGCTCAAAAGACGTCGGGATAGGTGGGTAATTGAATCATTCTTTGCTCCTCAGGCCTCTTTGCCGATTGTTATTAATTTAAGTGACATAAATTACAATATCAAAATATCAAAGCACGCATTGACATTAATACCAAATTACATGATTTATTGATCTGTTAGGAAATCATTTTACAATATCACCCAAAAGTTAATCAATATCAAATATCTATGATTGTGAATGGCATTAATATGATTGTGAATATAAATTTGCTAATGGCATTAATATGTTTTAATGCAGCTGGCCTTCATGGGACAAAGTGCCAGACAAGCTCATAGATCGTTTGTGGTTCAAGATGAATGTCATAGATCGTTTGTGGTTCAAGATGAATGTGGTGAATGTTCCTCTACACAACTTGCACTCGTTTTATTTAATTTGTCAATGTTTGGATTTATCATAAAAGTAAAAATTTCATTCTTATTTGTAGGATTCACATTAGCCAAACTATGATGATTGCAGTTATTATACGATGACTTCAATAAGCAAAATACTAAATTGGTACATGACTTATGGGAAGTTGCCATCGGTACTAAATTTTTGGATTAATTATGTTTAATAATATATTTGTTGGTTTAATATACTTAGGATTAGAATATGGAATTTGTGGACAAGTGTGTGTCCTATATGTTAGAAAGGCGGCAATTAGCGTACAATAAGTGACTTGATCAAATTTAACATCACCCCATGCAGGTCTTTTATTTTTGAAGAAATCAAATGCTGTACCGAGTTGGCCATTTCACATAAACCAGATATACAGTATTCAATGTAAACATATCATGAGGAGAAATGTTATCTGACACCATTTTATTCAACAGGTTCATGGCCATGATTATATCTCCAGTCTTGCAAAGCCCGTCAATTAGAGTATTATAAGTAATCTTGTCGGGCTTGCACCAGTGCATACTTTTCATCTTTTCAAAAAATGACAACCCTTCTTCTACTCTTTTCAGCAAATTATCATATTATATCACTTTGTTCATTGTCTATTGCTTTTCATCATTTAAACAAGTCATATTCTCTTACTCAATTAGTTGGTTTAATATTAGAATTTAGGTTAGGTTTAATATCATGCTTAATTAGTTAGTTTAGTTAGTTAATTTCGTGCCAATTGGTCTGAGATTTAGGATTTTGTTAATATAAAGTGTTAATTAACATACAGGTTTTGGAGCCGCTAGGTGCTCCATATTCTGAAGAGGAAATGAAATAAACAATAGAGGTGTTTTTGTTAGAAACCGCTCAATTTTAATTTTGTGACTAATTAAGGCTAATTAATCCAATTAAAACACAAGCAACACGAATCTAATGCCAAGTCAATCAAACACACAAAGAGAATAGGAGGAAAATCAATACCTCATCCAATATCGCAATTGGATGACTCGACCTAGGCATTGATGTCGATGGCGTGCTTCTCCTTCGTCTCCAAATCGCCTCGAGTCCACCTAGAGATTAACCATGCTCTCTAATTGAATTTGTGCTAGCAAATTCAATGAGAACCAAGCTAATCTAAGATGACACCCTCTTCTAATCCAACAAGTAGATGTAATTTGAGGATGTGTGGCTCAACACATGAGCAATAGAGAGGAGGAGGAGGAGAGGTGGCGCACGGCCAAGGAGGGAGAGGGATGGGGTGGTGGCGGCTAGGAAGAGAGAGGGAGAGAAATTCAATCCCTAGGGATCCTTTTATAGCCAACCAACCCTAGATATAAGCTGCTAGAAATTACACCATGTGCCATCCCTACCTACCTCCTCTTGGCCGGCTCTATTATGGGCTTTTTGGGCCTTTTACTACTTAAATGGACTCTAATTCATTTAATTAAATCCATTTCTAATTGCTCTATTTTTGGACTATAAATTTGCTATATACAAATTAGCCCAATAATTTAATATAATCATTTATATTAAATTAAGTTGAACCAAAACAATTATTAACTATTTAATAATTATTCTAGGATTAGCTTATGCTATTATTTATTCCTATATGAACCGTTTGACTTAATTAATTAGTACGTTCTATAACGGTACATAATTAATTAATCAATTCGTCATATTTTCCGCAATTTTCATTTTTGCGAATAAAAAAATAAAGCACTGTCTTGGTCAAAACTCTATTTGTGTGACCCTTTGAGGATTTATGCTATGTTGGACATGGAATTAAATCGCTATTTAATTCCAATAATCATAAGCGGTATCTAGCAGCACGTTATGATTCCCAATTCGCATAAATAATGTACTGCTACAGTATTTAAATCCTGCATAAGAGAATAAAAGTATTTTTTCTATTTTGATTCTTATGTCTCACGATATCATCGTATAATCCAAGATAAGAATGTGTCATTCTTGCAGATTATACGTTTCTTGATCTAGAGTTGATCGCTTAGTTGCGCGCATACGATCCAACTCCATCAAGGGGCCCAAACAGATATCGCCACTCACTAAGTGAATGAATGAGGGACATACGGTTTTCTTGACGATTAGCTTTTTCCCGCACAATTCAAGAGAACATAAATAAAGTCCGTATAGCAACCCTTATCGGGAATCAGCGGTAGACAATATTTATTGAACCTATCCTCATGTGGAAAAGATAAACATCTCAAACTTAGAACCAAAATCATAACGAAATAAATAATGACACATAACACAATCCATATGTTTATTTCGTTAGGTCAAGTCATGTACTATGTTCCATAACATATACATATGCAATTAAGTTGGTAACTCTTTACCTATGATTTGTAGAACTTAATCATCACTTAACCTGCATACTAATCTTATATGATAATTAATGTTCCTTGTTAATTATCAAGATTATGGACCATTTAGATTTATTATTGTCATTCTAAAGAACGATCCACTGAGATCCACAATTCAGATCCTCAACCTGAATGATCTGTCAATAATAAATCTAGGAACAGATGATAAAATATCGTCCAAAACATAAACTTATAATTAAGTCATTAAATTATTGACTTCTAGGACATAACTCTAACAGTTTTTTGAGTTTCTTAGTTTTTGATAATTAATGGTTATACTGATAATGAGTAACAGTGTTGTATTTTTGGATTAACTATAACCAAATTTGCATGTTTGTGTATTTGAATATTATTAATATTATTGTATGTGAATTTCTGTGAATTAATGTATTTTTTTGTGAATTTATACAATTTTCTGTGAATTTATGCTATTTGAGGGTTATATATATATATATATAATAATAAATTGTGATATTATGGCTAGCTTGCAATATATGATTAGCTCGCTTCCAACGAAATGAATTGATGTCTTTTACGGCGGGGTTTAATCTGTATAATAAAAACTGTGAATTAACTTTCTTTTACAACGGTATCTAAGAAAAAACTGCTGTAAAGAGGATGTATTTACGGCTATATTTCGGCTAAAAGCCGCTGTACAAGGCCCAAAAAACTCAGCGCTCCTTCTCAAAAAAATTAGAAATTACGACAGGTTATTAATCTCATTTGTGGCACCCCCC